>ONZP01000452.1:0-197225 GCA_900312805.1 Fusarium torulosum
CCTTTGGCAGGCTTGGTTGTGACCTTCTTGAGCTGGCCGTAATCCGGAGGCTTGATCTCATCATCGGCAGTTCGTTTGCGAGAGCCCAGGGCATCATTCGCGTTGCGTCGAGACGCGTCCGGAGCTCCGTTGGCAGGTGCTCTCGGTTTGTCGAGATCGGCCTTGGGTCCAGAAGGCGCATTGGGAGGTGGTGGAGAGGCAGTTCGCGAGGGGGAGGCGGTTCGCGAGGGGGAGGAGGCGGGGCTTCTTCCTCGCTGCTCTCTTCATCTTCAGTAAGGTCAAAGGAGATGAAGTCTTCGGCTTCAGTCGAAGCAGCCAGTTTGTCTGTTTGATCCTCGAGACGCGCCTTTCTGATGAGCTTGACCATATCCCTCTTCTTGCGTGTGCTTTCATCAGGGCACGGGAGGGCCGTGTAGGGATCTGGGTTGGACCACTTAGGTGCAGCATCATCAGATCCGTCGTCCACGATTTTGGCGCGTTTCTTGGAGGGGCCTTCGGTTTCGGAGGAGGAAGAAATGTCCATAGCAAGCTCGTCATCATCCGATAGCTGATCGATATCGCGAAACTTGACAGTTCCCTCTTCACCTAAGCGCTCCTCAGGCAGGTTTGCCGTGGCTCCAGACACCAAAGCACGTTCGGAAGGGTGAGGCGGGGGCTGCCATCGTCGTCCACCTCTGCCCCGACCTCGGCCACGACCATCGCGGCGCGGACCCCTCCTATCAGACGGACCACGATAATCGGCTGGGAACTCCGGCATTCCAGAAGGCTTATCTACCCGGAAAGTGAAGTCACCTTGCGGCATGCGCGGGCGGTACGAGTCTGACTGGCCATAATCATTATGGCGGGGAGGCGGTCGAGGAGGCAGATCGTGTCTATCACTAGGTCGATAGTTGTCGGATTCTGCGCGGTAGGGACGATCTCTATCGTTATTTCGAGAGCGCATATCGGGACGCGAGTTGCGCGGTCTGTTGCGCGGGGGAGGCATAATGTGCGTTTCTTTGTTGTTAGGGATGCGGCCTTTGTGTGGTGGATGAAACGATGATGTCGCGAAAAAAAAAGAACCTTCCTCGCGACCAGCGTTGGCTCGCGCTAAACTCCATTTGAGAAGTGGCGATTGTTGAGAAGTGTTAGTCAGCATGTTTGCGTCACTCGGATATAAGCCAGAATTGTGAATAGCAAATTGAGGTTATTTTCTTTCGCTAGACATATATCTACACTAGGTTCCTACGCATAACTCTTGTCAGATGAATCACTCATCTGGGAAATGTAACCGTGTTTGGTGCGCAATCCACCACTTGCGACGTTTTACGCCTTCGACACACCCTCGGGATCATACGCTGACACCTCAATCTCAACCATCATTTCAGGCGCTCCCAATTCCTTGACTCCAATCTGGGTCCAAATAACTTTATGATTCGGCATCCACTTCTTGTAGTTCTCCGCCATTCTTTGACCGACTTCGGGTGTGATTGAAGTGTGGTACGAGTTGACCCTGAAGACCTGCTCCCAGCCTTTTCCCCCGCCTGATTTGAGAGTCTTATCAACGTTGTAGAACGCCTGATCAATCTGCTCCAGCTGTGTCTCGGGGAAATTGAGTTTGTCGTTCTCGAAAGTCCAGCCACCTAAAATATTTGTCAATAAACGGTATGTTGTGAATTTATGTCATGTGGGTGTTAACTAACCCTGGCCGCTGATCTCGAGTCTGTCACCAATGCGGACAGTTTGGCTGTAGCCAAGCAAGTTTGTGAGGAACTCGCCAGCGCCTTCGTAAGTGGAATACTTGAGTTGAGACATGATTTAATGGTAATTTGGTGGTAGTATAACCGTTTCAATCTGTCCTTGCAATAAAGCTTGGTATTAATGATTGTTCAATTGATCTAGAGCCTGCTTCCATCTATAACCACGAATGCCCAGGCTTTGACGCCTCGCCAAGACCGGCATGCCAGATGAGACTGTAAGAATAACGTTAAACATAACGTTGAAATAACGTTATTCGGTTCAATCTTATCCCATGCCTGAATAATGACCGATCTCATTGCTCGAATTCGAGAATGCAAGAAGGGTTGTCGTATACACTAGATCCTACGACCCTCAGCCCAGGGTCCACAACTGCACGCCAAGACGGTCTAACAAACAGACGAGCATGACAAATGCTACTGGAAACGGATGCATTCAGCGCCCGATCAATGCCTTGCTTAATCCTCCGAGCCAATGTCAAGCAGGGAAGATGAGCGATTGCCGTAATTATGCTTAAACAGCCTCAGTTATCTTAGCTTCGCCCCCGAGGATCATGATTCTACAGTAAACGATGACTTTAGCTCTATAAGCAAACACCTGACTATACCAAAATCAATCCACCTACCTACTGTGTCTTCTTATTCTTGGCCCTGGCCTTCGCCGCTTCCAACTCAGCATTCACCTTCTCAATGGCTTGTCTCGCGCCATCCCATTTCTTTCTCTTTCCATCGAACATGCGCCAAATGGAAGGCGTAAAAATGCCATCCATTACCATTTTGTACAAGGCGCGATCATTCCACCAGAACTTCCAGCCTTTCAATCCCCAACCAAGATGCTCGTAGACCTGTGTCCCCGCTGTCTTGTTGGCCCACGCAAGCCAGTCAGCCTGACGCACCCAGCCGGGTGTCGCGCTGCCTTTTTCCGCGATGTTGCAGATAAAATCGTGCGAGATATCTGTTGCGCGGTTCATTTCCTCAATTGAGGGAAGAGGGGAATTGCCTTTCCATGTTTGCGCTATAGCCATGGAGCAGAGATCGCTAATGGGGAACGCGCTTGTCGCCACGGCTATATTGCCCATGAAAGCAAGAGAATCTGGGTAATCGAGAGAGAAGACGTTTTGGTAAAGACGAGGGAGCGGTTTGCCACGAGATCCTTTTGCTGCCGCCCATTTTGGCGTGGTGTCTCGAGTGGGATTTATGCTTGGGTCAAGAAAACTGAAGTCTGCCTTGTACCCCGTGCACCAGATGATCGCGTCAGCATCAAGACGCGTCCCATCAGTGAGTTCAATCTCTCTGGGCCCAGTGACGCGCTTCAGACCTGCGACGGAGATGACATCGCCGGACTCGAGGTGGCCAACCAAGGTATCTGAAACCACGGGCAGGCTGTGTAAGACAGACGGCGCAGGAGACAGCTTCCACTCAGGCCGTATCTTGAATGAGTTGTCCTGCATCTTCCTACAAATGGCATTAAATACGATCTCGTATAGATGAGGGAACGTGGCTTCAAAGAAGCCCAACATTGCCATCGTGCGCGCCGTGATGGTGTGGTCGAATGCGATGCCATCGCGCTTCCGTGGGATCTACTTCTCGTTAGAACCTTAGAGTATGGGAGAGTTGCGACTGAACGACATACTACTAGAGCACCATGATTGTGAGAGATCCAGATTTTGTCGGCTTGGCCACAAAGCGTTGCTGCGGTATCTGCGCCTGTGTTAGAGAGGCCGACTACCAGTACTCGCTTGCCCTTGAAGAGCTCTGGTCTGGAACGTATGGTCAGTCAAATTGCGTAAATAGCGAAGCCTTGTGAGCGTACCTCTTAAACGCCCTTGAGTGCAAGACTTCACCCTGAAACTGGTCCAAACCCTCGAGCTGGGGAATATGAGGGCGTGAGTTGATCCCTGTGGCCACAATGACTTTGTCAAAATACTCGGGCTCGAAGCCTTGGAGATCTACAACCCAACGACTACTCTCGTTATCGTACCGCACATTGTTTACTCCCACGCCCAGACGTAACCTGGAGCGAAAGTTGAAGTGTTCTACGTAAGACTCGAGATACTCTTGCACTTGTGCTGCAGTACAATGGCTCGGTGTGCCCTCCGGAAAAGGGAAGTCTGTGTAGCAGCCCTGTTATCGATGAGTATTTTCATGTAGACATAGTCGAGGATGGAATGGAGTAAGTACCCTTTCTGCGGAAATGTTGATGACAGTGGCTGTTATATGTCAGGGGCAAGAGCCTTACAGGTGCAAATTGGGGTAACTGACTTGGTAACACCGATGTTTTGTCTTCATCAGTATAATGCCAAAGGCCTCCGACGAAGTCATTGCGATCGAATCCAGTCACTTCAAAGCCCTCTTCGGTGAGATTCTTGACAGCGACAAGGCCCATAACGCCTGGTGGCATCAATACCAGTTATCCCATTGGGGTGCTGTAAATACTTACCGAGGCCTATCACGGCCACCTTTGATGGTTGTTCTTCCATTTTTAGGGTTGAGATCAATCTTTGTTTCTGTTTATGACAATCGCCGGACTTATGTATAAATACGACGAGGATGATCTCAGCTGACAGCGATAAGCTCCATCAAGGTCGTCAGCACAGCGGAAACACCCGGCTCAGTTTTTCAGCTCGCTGATAAACTAGTCTAGCAAGTACATGGGCTGCAGCCAATACAAGGGATATGTCATTGAAATCATTAATTGCGCGCATCAATCGGTATAATAATGACCATCCACCAGAAGCTGCAACTTTGATTTGATTAACGGAAGTATGTGATAGACCTTCTGTAATACCATTGCTATGTAATTCCATAATACCGCATTGCTAACAAATACGCCGGTGAATTCTGCAGGACTCATAGTACATGGAGTCCTGAGTCAATCAGAAATAAGTTTGAGTGCATATCCCTTTTTTACGGGTGACTTGCTATTGTTGCCTCTAATATTTATCCTTGCCATTGGTTCTTATTGAACCATAGCTGTCCCCATATGCTTACTTAGCCTCCAGGATGACCCTCCTGTAAGTCACAAGAGGTTGTTCCCTAGTGTCTCGAAGCGCAAGAATTATATGCATCGTCTAACACTGTCAGTATATGTGCATCTTATTATGGAACGTTGACTTACATCGTTGAGCTTCTTTGCTGTTTCCAGCTTGACAACACTGCCATCGGAACTGATATTTGTGATGTTGACATTGGGGCTTTGCGGAGTTAGGATAGGCTTCATTCTCAAAGACGGGTCAAACCCCTCTAGTCCTCTACCAAAAGCACCAGGCTCGCGATAGTGGAACCAGTCGTAGGTAAGCTCATCGCCATCGGGATCCCAACTGTTTGATGCGTCAAGGGTAACGCTCTGACCAGGCCTGTACTTGAGCTTAAGAGGAGCTGGGCCACAAGACCCGTTGACAATAGCGACAGGTTGGTGATTGTTTTCCGAATACTTTGAGTTGATAGTCCATTGCATGCGAGCAGCAAAATCGAACTGGTAATCCTGACGCCAGCGCCAGATAGTAGCAAACTTGCTGGTGAAGCTCTTCCCGTTGGCACCTACAACATAGTCGCTGGTATCAGCGTACACCCGTGACTGGTTCGTCTGGTCGAGCAGAGTATAGCGACCGCCCCAGCTGCCCCAGTCAGGATGGTTAACATCACCCAGACCATTCTGGACAAGAGGAAGGAAAGCTGGCGTGTCGCCCTCCATGATAAAAGTCCAGTTGAGGTAATGCGAGCCCAGAGGGCCAAGACGAATGTTTGTCTCGAGCCAGTCGTTGGAAACGAGGCTGGAGTCGGGACCACCCTGGTCGAAGTTTCGATACTCCTCGCCTGAGATGCCGTTCCAGGCTGCGACAGTGTACTCGCTGAAGCCATGCAGTGAAACAACGTAAAAAAGCTGAGGGTAACGAAGGCGGATCCAGATACCAGTGTCATCTTGGTCAGAGATGGCATAGACTCGTAACTTCTCCACAAAGGCGTCTACGGCGTCTTCCTTTCGAGTGCGGGAAACATGTTGAAGAGCCTCAGCCAATATCGCACTACCACCCCAGACGGAGACTGTGAGAGGGTCTTTGGAGCTTGAATCATCAGCAGCTTTGATGAGCGCTTTCGCGCCGCCACTCAGAGTGAGGTTGAGCGATTTTCGTCCATACACAGGGTGTCCTTTGTGTAATCGGTCAAGCAGATATTTGTGAGATGGATAAGGCGAAGAAGACGGGACATTGGCGTTGAGGTTGTTGACAACCTTCTTGTAGCCATCTAAAACGCCCACGACAGATTCATAGTCGATTTTGTCGGGCATCCATGTCGAAGTAGTCACAGAGATGCCCTGGATATCGATTTCGTTGGCGTAGGTCAACAGACGAACCAGACTCATCTGATCGTCAGGCTCGTTGCTGATGTCCGTGAGCACAAATAGCCTCGGCTTATGCTCAGTGCGCGCAGCTTGACATTGCCTTTCAGTACTAGGAGCTGCTTGCGACACGATAGGAAACGCAGTGAGGAGGCCAAAAGCCCCGACAAGTTGAGAGAACATATTTGGCATGGTGTAGTTCAAGACACTTGAGGCATTTACATCCATAGCGGTGGAAAAACCTTGTCTTTATATATTCTAAAGATCAGCAAGTAATGCTGAACCAGTTCTTTGGTTCCCCAACTCACAGGCGGTTAGAATTGCCATATAGAGTAACTTGGTTAGTAGAATTCCACTAGCAATACTACCCGACTCTCCACTACCCCACGAAATGCCTTGGGCCATTCCCCAGACTAGACGTCATGGCTGGGATCGGCGATGAATTACCGAGTTAACAGGCCGTAAGGGTTGGAAATGTATAAAGCCGGATCTTGATTTACCTCACTTTAGGTTTCCTAAGATAGATTGTAGTGAAGCAAATTAGTAATAAACTTATATACGGCTGTAGTGTATCATAAGAGGTTATATTGTTTAATGATAGTCTTAGTCAAACCTTATCAAATACTTACTCTGCACTATGACTACTCTGAAAATGAGCTAAGGCTGTACTATTCGGTATACCTCTTACCTTTATAACCTGAACCTTGTCCAATAGGGGCCTCGGTAGTAATCACGGAACCAAACGATTAGATGGACGATTCCCTAGATTATTAAGCCAGATGTTATAAACTCGTGCTTCGGAAGCAATCCATCAAAATCTATTTGTATAAGAGCAATCTTGTCAAATAACTTGTAACGCGGCAAACCCGCCAGTAATAAGCTTGGGACACAGTACAAAATTATTTCTCAGGTCGTATTGTGAGTCCAGTTCCACTAAATTATAGCATTTTTAGAGTATTTGATGTCTCTAAAGTCTCTCCAAATTTTAACATGTCCCAGAGCATTCTTCAGACTTCTTTACTACAACAATACTGTTAATATTGTCCTTGTTCTTTCAACCAAAAGATTTTATCATCTCCTTCACTTTCTTGGGGTGGCTTCTGCTGCTCCCAGCATAGCGAACTCACTCTCTATATTTGACAACCCTACCATCCCATGGAATGCAAGTGACAGGCTATCATTGCCTATCTTGTCACATGTCCGACGCGCGGGAACATCCGCAATGGCCCTCAACATTTCCACCTGTCCCGCCACTCTTACAATGGCATCCAGACTACGAGAAACATGCAACTCTCTACATCATAAGCCGAATCGACTCACCCGGGACCAAAAATGGCGCAAACATCTTTGAAATGTACCTTCAGGTTTTCGATTTGACTTGTTCAATCATATACACTCGCTTACTATAATGTTGACCATCAGAGTTCTCCCCTTGGGCTTCGTCCCCAGTTTGTGGCTGGTTGGAGTCGGAGCGGGACCATGCAAGCCAAGCCATTAGACCAGGGAGATTTATTCCACTCTCTCAACTGAGATAAACACTGCTACGAAGTCTGTTATTGTCACAGTTGAAAGTTCTGCGACGGCTTCTGTCACGGCTACCAACCAACGTTCTGCGACAGAGACTACCGCTGTTGAACCATCGCTACTTCATCTGGAGAAGCGGCCATCGCCATCGAAACTCTTACCATCGTTGAGAGTGCTGGAACAACGACTGAGTTGGTTATTCCTACGATCGATAGCTTCACCACTATGACAATTGAGATCTTTGGATCCTGTGGTAACAATGAGGAAGGATACACTGAAATATTGTTCGATGATGTTTCCTTGATACAGGATTGCCCTGAATTCTTCGACTAAGAGGTCTTGCTCCCGAGGTCCTTTGTACGACGAGTATGTCCTTCTTAATGATATCATAGCAACAGAACAACTGATTCCCTCTCATAAATGTCTATGTCCAAGTCCTGCTACTGTAAAAGCCGGGTATCCTCATCTAAGACACCAAATAGACTCCCAATCTCCTTCCCTACCATCCTTAACTCATCCGCGACCTGTCCTGTCACAAGCGCATAAGCATACAGTAACGCATAGTCCCTCTCCTCCACGAGCAACTGCTCCGAATCACTACTGCTCCCACTGTCTTCAAACAATAATCTCCGGGGGTGCTCCTTTCTGAACTCGAATATTTTACTCAAGAGATTCTCGCGTGCTGAAACGATACTCGCAGTTGCATCGGCGAATGGGTACTCGAGCATGGTTGAGCTTGCTACGACCTGGAAGGCCTGACAGATGTGATCGCAGAGAATAGCTCGCTCGCGCGCTGTATACTCCAGCAGTGCCCTTTCACCCTCGGTGAGATGGCCCTTGCGACATGCCACGAGACTCATGTTGTAAAACCCGTCCAGAATACGCATTGTTCCCTTCAGGACACGACCGTAGACCTCCATCGGAAATGGCCCGCGTAGCTCAAATTCAGATGCAGCAGAAACTCTCAAACTATCCAAATTAGCAGCATATCTCTGCAAAGCAGCCTGTTCACCGGATTTGAGATAGCTCTGAGACCCTTCGCTGCGGAAAAGTACTGTTAGAGGACCTCGTTTCCAAATGAGACCCATCTGGAGGTGGAGTACTGCGAGGCTTTCCTTGAACTTGCGGCGTGCTGAGATGGGCCATATGACGCGGCAGACGACAAGACCCCAGATAATACCCGCTGTAACAGCGATCGCACGACGCTTAGCAATCTCCAAGATGTCGGGCTGCTGGAAGATTTCCTCTCCAGTTGTGTCTTTACCATCTGCCTTTCTTTGGAGTCTGTAGGCGTATAAAGTGGAAACGTTATAGGCAAGAAGACTGATGCGTCCAAATGATGCTTTGCCATGCTGTATGACGAGGTAGAAATTGACGAAGCTGGTCAACCAGCCGAGCGGTATCAAAGCAAGGGCGTAACCATGGCTGATCTTCCAGTTGATGACCGAGAACAACGCTCCGAATAGCGTTCCAATGAATCGAGCCAGACTGACAGTATTCGAAGCCCCGACTGTGAAACTGCAGACGATGATGAACGACAGCAAGCCCCATTCACCACGCCATTGTGTATATAACTCCCTTGTTTCCTTGAGAAAGGCGAGCATAGCCCAAAGAGCTGCACCAATACCGACCTTGAGGCCGAACTGGACTGACAGATGTTAGTTAAGTCGGGGATCATGATAGGTTTCAAACTTACTATCGTCTCGGGCCATTTTTTTAAAAAGTGCCGAGAGGTTTCTCCAGAACCAGGCCAGTATCTGATTCAGATCAGGGGCATGATACCACGTCCTCAAATCAACAGGGGTAGGAACCGCGACAGAGCTCTCTGCAACACTGGCCGACCGCTGTCTCGAGCGCATCAACATGTCAGCGTCGGCGGATTCAAACAGCCTAATAGCTTTGTTTCTGTCTTCCTCGCTACTACTCTTCCACCAAAGTAGCCACCTCCAACTTCTATTCTTGTGGAGGATCACATATTCAAGATCATCCAGAACGTCAAGATATTGAAGCACGTCTTCCCCGAAGGATTGTAGACTAAAGGTGAAGTGCCCACAGGCAGCTGCAACTTCTTCCAGATTCGCCCGTGTAGTTTCCGAAGACGAAGCCATCTGTTCTATCTGATCGTAAAGTCCTTCTAGGGCATCTGATCGTGCTGTATCGAATGTGCTTAGCGAATCCATCAAATTCCGTCGTAGGTCTTCATCGACGTTGATCTCAAAGTTAGGAGGCTGGCCAAACTGCGGCTCATGCAGTATTCTGCAAAGGTTCTGCCGTACACCTGTCATGGACATCGTGATTGATTCGTTGAAGTGTTCGAACAACTGACGTGCGGTGTTTGTGGTGCTGGTCTCTGTCGTGAGTTGCTTTGGATGTTTCAGTTGTTCGAGTTGAGTATTGGTTGCATTTCTCAATCCACCCAAAGCTTGCGAAAGTGTCTCCATGGACCTTGCGACGGACTTCTCGTGTTCGTATATTTCTTCGTGGCCAAGGAAATAATGCTCAAACTTGGCCTCTCTCATATCCTTCATCATCTGGTTGTAGGATTTGGAGTAGTGGGTAGATGCTGCTATGAAGCCATCCGATACGAGACCCTCTTCCGAACCGTTGAGGAAGCTGTTTGTTATCATGTATAGCATGTCTCCGAGGGGTATCGAAACGCGATTCATCGTTTCTCTTAAGGACGTGCGAGCGCAGGTCCTCCATAGCAACAGGTTCACTGCAGTTGTAGTCGAAATGCCCATGACGAGCATTTTGAAAACCTGGAGGACCTTCTCGTTGGAAAAGACGTTCGACATGACGTGGTTCTCCTTTGTGACGACACCAATTATAGCCAGTGATGCAAGTGTAGTACCGACATTGACAAGGGGGTTTAGCATTCTCTGCTTGACCCATCCCATGAAGCCAAACCCACCGCCGATAAAGACCACAACAACTAGGACGTGAGACAAAGTCACCAAATGCATTTTTGAACCGACAAACACGGATGTGACCATGGAAAGCAGCGAAAGGATCTCAGCGTAAGCGACAGCAACGATAGCGATGAGAATAGCCTCGATCATAGACCCCGCCGATCTCGCGGGATGAAAATAAACCGTAATAGTAGCGACAACATGTTTGCCCTCTGGCTTGCCCAGGAAGTTAGCTAGAAACGGCACAAAAGTCGCGAGACTGGCAATGGTATAGGCGACAGTGCATTTCAGCACGCCACGGCCGTTGGGCGTATCAAGCCATCTCTGGCAGCGCACCAAAGAGTCAGAGATGCCATCTTTGATGGTCTCGACTAAGCGGGGCATTATTTTTCGGGCGCTGGAACGCAGAATTTGGAGAGAAGGATTATGCGTATCTCATGGTTGATGACGTTGGATGCTTGACATGACGTGACGACAAAGGCCTGTAATCCCGTAGCTCCCGGAGGATCAGCTTAGCGCTGGGGTCATGTGATTGGTCAGATGGGAAATCTAGGTGGTTGGTTCTGAAAGCATCAATCCTATCAACTCCCGTACATGCGTGTTGAATCACGATTGCTGTGTTACTGAATAAACACGATGAATTAGACTTCTTACTGACTCATCGTTGCCATCGCCGGCTCAAGCCGCTCTTGCATGACCGGCCCGGTCGCCACATCATGAGGTTCAACTGCTCTCACTGTGATCCACTCAAGTGGACTATTTCTCCTGGCCCAGACCGTTCCAAGTGGCTCATTCGTTGAAAATACTTCAGCGCTCTCAGAATAGCTTCCCAAAACGGTAATAGTGAAGAACATGTCCAGGAACAAACGAAAAGTCTTACAACATTTTAGGCTTAATTTTATTTGTGTTCTCAGAATAGCTTCCAGTTGGGAGTAGTGGAAGAATCAAAAGAGTCATTGTGAGAACACTTCTCAGTGATTCTGGAAAATGAGAGAAACGGTCATGTTGTATAAATATAGAGGATAACAACCACGAATGAAAGAATATTAGCAATCATCGGACCATAAACTTCAGTCAGCTAAAATGACGCCTACTCAACTGGTTGGATCTTCTATTTCTGTATTCTCCGAGAAAACACCCGATGTCGATGTTGAAAGCGCGCACAGCACTATATCACCATCCACTCCAGATGCCGGCCAAGACTCTGATGACTCTCTAGAGTCAATTATCAAGGACAAAGAGTCCGACTTTGGAGCTTGGTCGTGTGTATTGGGCTCATTGCTTTTCCTCATCCCCTCGTTTGGTACCTTTCCAGAACACCATCACTAAACCTCACCACTAACACTGTGACAAAGGTTTCATGGCCTCCATTGGCACAGTCCAGTCATATCTCAGTCTAAACCAGCTTAAAGACCACTCTGTGAGTGAAATCGGCTGGATCAGCGGGGTGTACTTGTTCCTCTCGCTCGTCCCAAACTTCTTCATCGGCTCTATGCTAGATCGATATGGACCTCAAACTTTTAGTCCTATCGGTGCTGTTTTGTCAACTGTCACTTTCATTCTGATGGCTGAATGCAAGACTTACTGGCAGTTCATGCTCTGCTTTGGTGTTTTTGGCAGCATTGGCACGAGTATTTGCTGCACCACTGCTATAGGAGTTGTGGGCAAGCTGTTCGTTAGACAACGCGGTCTGGCCATGGGTACTGCAGTCATGGGAACCTCACTCGGATCTATCATATTCCCTCTTCTCCTTCGGTCAACTTTCAAAACCCTCGGGTGGGCTTGGTCCATGAGAATAGTGGCTCTAGTGGTTGGATGTGTGACAACCTTGAGTGTCATCTGCTTCCTCCCTTTCCAACGACTTGTTTGCTCCGACTCAACCAAGCAGAAGGACGCCAAGGATTCAGGGTCTGCACTGGATCTATCAGCATGGAAGAACCCTGCCTTTGTATTTGTTTCTTGTGGAGTTTTCTTGATTGAATTTGTTGTCTTTGGTATCGGCGGCCTTCTTCCCATTATCTCGACTGGTGCTGGCTTTTCTGCTGAGGATGGTTATACCCTTCTAGCCATCCTGGGTGCTTGTTCTTGCGTCGGGCGCTTCACTATGGGTCTTTTGGGTGATCGCCTTGGAGGAGTCAACTCGATGATTGGCGTGATGATCCTGATAATCGTCTTCATGTCCACCATCTTCATTCCCTTCAGTACCACATCTGCACCACTTCTATACACGTTTACAGCTCTATGGGGCTTCTGCTCGGGCTCCTTCTATGCTCTCTCTCCAGTCTGCACAGGCAAGACTTGTGAGCCAAAAGACTATGCAAGATACTATGGTATGCAACCCCCGAACCGTTGGACGAAAAAGACCATGTAGACTAATAATTCGCAGGATCTTCAAACTTCGCCGTTGGTATTGCACTACTGGTTGCTAATCCTGTGAGTGGCATCATGTTGGAGAAGCTAGGCGCCCAGCCTCTAGCATGCTTCTATCTAGCTATTGTTGTTCTCGCTGGTGTTTCTTTCATGGTAGCCCGGGGGCTTCTTCTTGGTAACTTTACTAGTTTGAGGGCCAAGGTGTGAGGTCTCGTTTCATGGCTCTCCAATTGCATTTCAGTAGCGAACGAAAGGGGGGGGTTTGGTATGATATATGACACTAATGGTTATAGAGAAAATGATGTACAAGATAATGGACAAGTAAATGCTCAGATACACGACAGACACGCTTCCAAAATACCAATGAAAACGCTTTCAGTATAAAGCAGCTCCTACATGATCATGCGCTCTTGAATGTGAAGCCATTCCATCTAAGCTTTGGGCTTTACAGTAAAGTTGTCAAGCTTCAGCTTGAGCGTCGAAGTCTTGCCGCCCGTAACAGGAGTATAGGCATACCACTCCATAGAAACAGTCCACGTACCAGTCTTCGAGTTAGGGAAATCCGCAACAAAGTTCACCCACTGGTCGACATTATGCGTACCGCTCTTATTCGGCGAGTAGACCTGGCCGCTGAACGTTTTAGTGCTAAAGCTGAATGAGGCAAGTTGGTATGATAGTCCATCGGGTGCTATGACTTCGACAAACATTCCGGGAGTCCGAGATGCTGTGTACTGGGCTCCATTTTTGGGAAGGAGCATGGACCATGAGAGTTGGAATGGCGAGGCCTTGCAGATCTTGAAGGTTTGCTGAAGTTTGTTGTAGCTCGTGGGGTCTTTTGCACCTGAGGTTGCCCCGACTTGGACGGCGTGGTTACTCTTGTAGCCTGAGGTCACAACGGCGGCGCTTCCCAGTCTCTCGTATGTGGGCTTGAATACCCAAGAGCCTAGATCGTGTAAGTGACTCTCATCATGTGTAGACTATAATAGACCTACTTAAACCATTTGACTCGAAACTCGGGTTCTTGAGCGAATTCGATGGCGTGGTACAGGCTCTTGCATCAAGAGAGCTGATTTCCTCGGCGGTGGGCGCGGCAAAAACGGCAGCAGTAGCCGTTAGCCAGGATAGAACTGCTAGTTTGACCATTATGTTCTTCTAAGCAGAAGACTTCTTCGTAGGGTTCCAATATTACAACTTTCACATAGGTGTGCCAAAATGCGGAAATTCAACGGCGAACGTGGCAGGATTCCTCTTTTTCTTATAGATACTCAAATGAAAGCGATGCTACATCAATTCGGATAAGTCGGTATACGGCCCCCCTTGCTTGCGCAGCTGAGTCAATAGTCTTTAGGAGGCGTCAATCTAGACCTCTGAGAGACGCTCAGCCACACGGCATATCTCGAACAACCTGATCCAGCTTTGACCCCAGGTTATCTTGTCTGATTAGCTATCAAAAGCTGAATGCAGGGGGGTTGAAGGAGCGCGATTTGATCAGATTCGATAGCGCCAAAGTTTATTCGACAGAATGAATAATTTTGGGAAGCGTCGCCTTATATCATTATTATACCCTCCAACAAATCACCACATTTGTCCATTAAGAATCTTTCTTGAAACTACCTCCCTACATCGATATCATACGAATCTCGATCAGCTGGACAAACTATTGATACTTCCCCAAGCCCTACTCTGCGAAATTGTGGGATATTGTCAATCGGGCATGACCCTGATCTCGATGGTGTTATGATAAGAAAGCAAGGTGGCAAACACCTCCCTGAGATTCCCAATATTCCCTTGCCATCTCGCTCAAATGAAATAGGCAACCGTTGATCGGAATATTCTAATTGGATCAAACCCCTCGTCTAGACCATGGCGAGGTCTTTGCGCACTGGAGATAATATGCACATATCAAGTTATGTGCTGATACTGAGGCTCAGCCGCACTCTCACAGAGGCTTAGCGCTGCTCTATCTCCTCATCAAGGACCATCCCTTTGCATTTTCTCAGTGGCAACAACAACCTCTTACACGTATAGACAGGTAACGCAGGACGGATGGATCCACTGTCCATAACGTCGGCCTGTATAGGGCTTCTAGCTGCCGTTACCAAGACGACACTGGCTGTTACCAACTTCACACGCGACTGTCGCGAAGCCCGATCCGACCTCACATCTATAACTGGCGAACTGTCCCAGTTGAACCTTGTTCTGGAGTTACTTAGAGACGAAACAGCTGTTAGCGACGATCAAATCATACCAGAGTCACTACAAACACATATTCTTTCCACGATCAATAGTTGTTCTGCTGCCGTCTCCAAGATCAACACTATCCTCGATAAACACGCTGGCAAGACTGGGGTATTAAAATGGGCCACTTTTGGAAAAAACGAGGTCGCCGGGCTCCGCACGTCACTTGAGGCTTATCGCGGTTCCTTGAGTTTGGTATTGGAGTTGGTTTCTGTATCTTTGTCCAAAGCAATTAGGAACGATACCACGGCCATCAGAACGGATGTCTATGACATCAAACAAGACACCAGTCAAATTTCCCAAATCATGGACGAGTTGGTTAGACTACGGGCTATTGTTGCTTCTGGGGCGATCCCGTCGGCCACTAGTGGACAAAACTTCATCCTTCAGCAGTATCTTGACGGCCTAACTTCATATGCCGAATCAGTCTGCAACGATGTTTTGTGGGAGACAGACAGCAGCGTCCGTGCAGAGTCCCGTACCTCGAGTCGATCTAGCTTGAGAATTGCGTCCTCAGTACCAGTTATCCAACTAAACAGAAGTATCGACATCAGTTCCCAAGCTGCGACTACACCAGACATTGTTCTCGAAAATGAAGACGGTGCCGCAATTCTAGAACCCACCAGGAGTGATACCGCCGATAGTGAATCTTCCTCGTCGGAAGAGTCTAAATCGCCAGAGATGCATTATCCTAGATCGCTAAAAACTAGGGACAATGATCCCATCTCGCTCTCAAGCAGTCACGTACAAGTCCTACACTCAAAACCCAGCACTTCTACACTACAGTCTCATAAATTACCAGGCAGCGAGAGCCATATGTCTAGTCAAGGGGAAACTGGCTGCGAGCTGCCTGAGATCAAGCCGATATTAGCTACGCGGCAACTTGAGAAGCTACTGATAGATATGAATGCCTTCTCGAGTCAGGCTAGTGGCAATAACGAGTCAAAACCAACACCCCAGATCACGAGCTCCCTCCAACAATCGGGCAGGCTGTCTACGGAAAATGATGGTGAGGACGTCCTGGTGCCTAATGACAGTGGGTCAGATTTTGAGGAAGAGGATAGGGGTACAGTCTCGGCCAGTGCACCAACACTATCGATCGGAGTATTAGCTGGCGATGGATCAGCTGAGGCTCGTCACCAAAGCTCTGACATTACGATTCCCTATCTCAGACACCAGAGTGTTCTACGTGACACCGATGTAACAACAAATACACATCAAACAAAGGACGTGAAAACTTCAAAAGAATATGATCCTTTCAGATTCGTTCCTGACCTGCGGATCCAGAAGCCAACATCCACTAAAGTCGTCTTATTATCTTATGACACTAGTTCTTCTAACATCCAGACACAGGAACACTCGGGAATGAGTTTTGCTATTCCTCAGCGACCGATTTCTATGCCAGGTAGATGATTTCTTCCATTCTCAGTGACTGTTAAATCGATGCTAATATGGTATGCTGAAGCAGCTTTCGCGCAACCAAAGTCAGCCGCACTTGAGCCACTTGCGCCTCGACCCTCAAGTCTCTGTCCTCCAAGTCCCAGACCTCCAAGTATCAAGCAGTCTGCAAACCTGGGACCATTACAGGAAAAGAACATAATTCAGACTACTAGTTCTCATCAGACAGCGGATTTGTCAAATTTAGGAAACCCTCTGACCTCTTCTGCACCAGGGGCATCCCTGGTAGCAGAAAGAAATTGTGTCACACCTACAGATGAAAGTACACGCACTACTCAAACTACACCAGAGGTGAGAAACAATAGCCCAAACAGTAGCGCCATGTTTACGGCCAAGACTCCTAACCTGTTTCTCAATGTAAGGTCAAGAAGAAAATGGTGATTGTGGGAGACACATATTGTGGAAAAACTGCTTTATACACGTGAGTACTTTGCTGGAGTTTCGACTAACATGATTCCACTGGAAGATAAATTAACAGTTTATCTACTTATCAGGCTTTTCCTTCAAGGCGTTTTCGCGCTTTTTGTAAGTTATGCTCTTGGCCATCATATACAAGCTCGCTCTTACCTTTTAGATTAATCCCACACTCTTCGATAACTATGTTGCCGACGTAGAGGTTGACGGGAGAACTGTTGAACTCGCACTCTGGGATACTGCGGGCATGGAAAACTGTGACCGCTTGAGGCCGATCTCGTATCCAGACACAGATGTACTCCTGATATGCTTTGCCATTGACTCACTCGACTCGCTTGAGAACGTGATAGAGAAAGTAAGTTGGATTGAATTGATGACTCAACCTCGCTCACAGACACAGTGGATTTCCGAAGTTGAGCATTTCATGCCTAATGTGCCCCGTCTCCTTGTTGGCCTTAAAAAGGACCTTCGTGACGACCCAGAGACTATTGCAGATCTCAATAAAATCAGTCAACGGCCAGTGAGCTGGGAAGAGGCAAGTCATGTGGCCAGGAAGCAGCGGAAAGGGTATGGCTGACCACGTCCGATAGGGAAACAAAGTCGCGGAATCCATGGGAGCCTTTGGATATTTTGAATGCTCTGCCAAAACGGGAGAGGGTGTAAGGGCAGTCTTTGAGGCAGCTGTCAGACAGACCTTAATAGAGACTAAGAAGACGCCTAAAGGCCTTCGAAACTTATTCAAGAGGCTATCTTCTAGGTAGTATCTGTTTGAGGATCTAAGCATTTGTTTAAACACTGTTATTAATAGAATTTTATAAAATATGTGTGCAGGTATACAAAGAGAAGACTGACGTTGGATAAGTTTCAAGCAGGTGCAACATTAATGTGGGCTTTATTTCTTTTAGCTATGGCATGGAACATCCTCAACGCCTGAAAGAGGCATGAGTCAAAGTTGGAGTTGTCGAAAGACATATCGGATGTAAATGCTACTGATGGGAAGGCCGGAAGACCAATTATTTTCGCCCGGTTTATGGATTGTAATGACCGTTCCCTGGCAAGGCTGTGGTTATGGTTGTCTTGTTTGAGCATCGATCCCGTTTGTATCTTAACAGACATACCTACCTTTCCTGTGTAGCCTACATCCTAGTCCAGCAGTTTAAAATCAATTGTTACATGATTTATTTATTTTACCCCGCTTTCTAGGGGGCTGACCTGAATTCCTGATTGGTGCTTGGTTTTACGTTCAGGCAAGATAATACTTTAGTAGCATATTAACTTTCTGACTCCGGCTTATAAGCATTTATTACAACAAATAAGTACGCAGCTTTCGGCATAACTCGTCAGAACAGGGCTTGCAATTCTTGTCATCTACGGTTGCCTCTCAGAAGCCCATGGCAAACCCGAATAATAGTGGCAAAGCCACCAGTGGCACCTCGGTCGCGAGGGATTTTAACAACGCCTTGCAAGGCACACTCGCATTCGAAGCGATGCGTTTTACGGCCAACTATGCAAGAATAGCACAGGTAACTCGACCACCCAGCCGAAACCACCTTCTCACACTGTGTACAGGCCGAACTTCGAACATGCGACTATGAACAACTCATGTTGGGGGTCGAACGGGCTGTCAAGCTGTTGCCTGAGAATTTCAATCCAAACAACGACGAGTGGCCCGAAGAGGCAGAGGAGGTCAATCAGAGGATGGAAGAATTGTTGAAGGACTGCGATAAACTGGCGGGGGGGTTCAAGAAGTTTGTGGAGAATGCGCGGGCAGCGGGCATGGCTGTGAAACGACAACAGTAGAAGCTTTCAAAATATATGGGATTAATTCGAATATGAACTGAAATACTATAGAATGCTCTCTTACGCCAATCAAGTCGCCGGTCGGTCTCTTGGTGCCAACTGGTTGAGCAATATTTAAGCGCTGTAGTCGATGAGCCATCTCAGCCATTAGCAACAACTATATTCGCAGCACTACTGCTATGCCTAACGTTATGCCGCCAACTTCGTTGAAAGTGCTACAGGCTTCGCTAGAGTTCCATCGAGGATACCTAAGTTGTCATTGTTCCGGTTGCCAACAAGATACCAGGGATCGACCAGGCTGTGCTGTGCAGTGAGGGGGCCATACTTCTGGCCAACAGCCTTTCAGCCACGGCCTCGAGGCAGCCATTCAGGCCGCATATGCGACCTATACACACTCTCCCTTTATCTCTCAGTATTAGGATATCTTTTATCTGTATTATAGCCAATAGATGGATGACCAACACTCCACCTCGCTCTAAGCGCCCACCTTCGCCACAACCAGTCCTTCAGATCAGGTCTTATATTATTTATACTTTCACAAATCGCCAACAGCAATTGCGTAATGTCTTGTTGGTTCTATCACATAGATATGTGCAACCTGTGCCATTAGGATTGGGCCCATGATATGCGGTGTTGCCAACCTTATAAAAGCTCCTCCCTCTCAAGCTATCAGCAAACCCTTTGTGACCATCTTTTTCACACTTGTTTTAATACTTGACACACTTTCTTCTGTCTGTACACGCTTCAATATTATTCAAAGGATGAAGGTTGAACTGGAAGGACTGCAGCAGAGGTGGCTTGCGTGCAAGGCCCACGATGACGAAAAGCATGCTCTCATCACGGTAGGCCTCCCAACTAGCTCTCCATGACGAGGAAGCTTGACTAATGGCTTGGACTCTAGGCTCTTCTTGCCCATATCGACGCCCAATCCATTCAGCTATCAAAGATCAACTCAGAGCTTGATGACAAGAACATTGTGATTAAGGCAGTCAAAAAGGACAAGGAAGTGCTTAAAGCACAGGTCGAGACGTTCAAGCAGGAGAGGGTGAGCTACCTTGACACCACACACCCTATGTCTGCTAACCTCATAGGACCGCCACGCTTTTGTTTTCGTGATCATTGATGGTGATTGCATGTTGGTATGTAGAACTCCATCTCATTGCCTTATCAGTACTGACATTTTCAGTTTCGGGATGAGCTTGTCCAGGCAGGTTTGGAAGGTGGCAAGCAAGCCATGAGCTTGTTGAAGCAGAGTGTTGAGAAGAAGCTGAAGACTCTCGGTGGCAGCGTACCACCTCATTTACAAGTGATTATACGCGTGTACGCCAATTTGCAAGGTCTGGCTCAATCTTACCAGAATTCTGACGTTCTATCCAATGGTCAAACCTTGGAGGAATTTGTTCGAGGGTTCAACATGGGCGATCCTCTGTGTGATTACGTGGACGCTGGAAATGGAAAGGAATGTGCTGATGAGAAGGTCAAAGGTAGGCTTTTCGACTGTCTTGAACTTCACAGTTACTGATTTTTGCAGCATTGTTTCGCCATTACCTTGATGATGTGCATTGCCGCCATGTGTTCTTCGGTGCATCCGCCGACAACGGATATGCTCGTCTCCTGGGACCCTATGCACAGGACAGCGTCCACAAGCAACGCATTTGCCTCATCGAAGGACCTCCGTTCGAGCGCGAACTAGCAGATCTAGCGCCAAAGTTTGAAATTGCTTCTTTTGATGTCTTTCGAAAGAGCCAGCAGCTACCCAACACGAACCGAAGGGTGTCGAGTGCCAGCTCTTCAAACTATGCCAACGCCGCTCGCAAAACGCCTTCACCATCCACACAAGGTACAGTCTTATCGACACCTACATCCTCCCAGGAGCGTTTGCCGGTCAAAATCCTCCGGAATTGTAAGGGTGAACGACTTGACTCGAAGCTCAGCTATGATCAGCGCACTCTTAACTCGTTAAGAGTTCGGAAACTTTGCAACAAGTACGCACTTTTAGGTAAATGTCCCTTTGAACTTTCCTTTGGATCCTGCATCCACGATCACAACCAAGATCTCAGTGAGGGAGAGAAGAACGCGTTACGAGCTATTGCTCGCTTATCTCCCTGTCCAGCTGGGTCAGGTTGCAGCGATGGGCAATGCCTTCTTGGACATGTTTGCACGAAGTCCAAGTGTAAAGGGCTAGGCTGCCGATTTCCCGAGGAGTTGCACAACATCAACAGTGTTGTTTTCTCGGAGCGAATTGTTATTTGAGGGCCTTCAATGTTGGTTTTTCCCCTAGGTTTTCCCAGCGTTAGTATGCGAATCTGGACGGCAGTAATTTACTTTGTATAGTTATGTCAGTGTTATTTTATGTATCTCCTCTATCTTGACTCACTCGCTGTGATATCGTCAAAGAGTTAGATCAATATGAGTAAACTCAATTGTTTTTATCAAAATCCGGACCAATTGAAGATTAGAGACACCTGAATCTCCAGGTTGCCGTCACTGATTTATACAACGCTAGTGTGGCGTTCCATCAGCACAGCCACACCAACGTCAACCATCAGCCTCACCCCTGCCAAAGCTCCCATCACTCTAATCCTCCAAGCTGTCCTCAAGACCGCCTAACTAAAAACGACAAACCACCAACACCTCCCTCCTTCCGTCCTCCTTCCCACAACCGAAAAGAAATCTCACGCCTATAATGTCAAACTACTACCCCTCACAACAACCGCAATACCCGCCCGGCGCCGCCCCCAACGCCGCGCAAAACCTCCAGTTCTTCCCCTCGCAATACACCACCCCCGGCGCCGCGACACCGCAGCAGCCCGCCGCCTACGGATATGGAAACCAGGGTGGCTATGGCGTCGGCGCTCCCCCCGCGCAGGGCTTTGCGACTCCTGGGTTTGCCGCGCAGGGCGTCTCTGGAAGGATGGGTGAGCAGGGCGGTTTGAGGACTGGGTGGGTTGCTGCGTTTTCGTCGGAGGGCTATGATGGCGAGCCGCCTTTGTTGGAGGAGCTAGGCGTTAACTTTGGACATATCCAGGCAAAGGTAAGGCTTATTACGCATGGGGTGGAGTGTCTTGGCTGATCGATTGTAGACGCTTGCTGTGTTGAATCCCTTCCGTCGAATCGACTCTCACATTATGGACGACTCCGACCTCGCAGGTCCGCTCATCTTCTTCCTCCTCTTCGGCTTCATCCTGCTCTTCTCGGGCCAAGTCCACTTCGGCTACATCTACGGCCTGGCCGCCCTGGGATCCATCTCCCTGCACGTCATCCTCTCGCTCATGTCGCCCTCGGACGCCGGCGCACCACAGGTCAACAGCTACCCCCAATACAGCAGCGGTCCTTCTACACCAGGACAACCGGATGGGCAGCACGGCGGCCACTTCTCCGCGACATTGACGTACCCCCGAAGCGCGAGCGTTTTGGGATACTGCCTGCTGCCGCTCGTGGCGACAAGCTTGTTCGGAATCGTCATGCGAATGGATACACCCATTGGCATTGTCTCTACAACTGCTGCTATTCTCTGGTGCACGTATAGCGCAAGCGGCATGTTCTGCGCAGTGGGGCAGATGAAGCGTATGCGAGTCCTGGTTGCATATCCCCTGGCGCTGTTCTACGTTGGCTTTGGCATTATGGGTATTTTCAGTAGCCGAGGAAGTGGAACGCTATCCAACGTCGCTGCTAAGCTCAACACCTAAACGATTTGGATACGGCCCTTTAAAGTTAAAGTCACGATGGACTTTGAAACTCGACGATGCAGTACATGAATACGCCGCCAGTGGCGAAGATATGACGGATGTCAAGGAGCAGGACAAGAGGGGTATGGCGTTTCAGACGAGATCGAGATGGGATACGCAGGCTACATGGCTTACAGCGTATACCCTTTGTACTAGAATAATTACTTTTGTACGTGATGATTAAAAATAACGAGGAACAGAGAGGTAGCGTTGAGAGATTCAGATACTCCCTAAAATGAAGTTTCAAGTATGCAATGACATCGTAACCATCTATATATACCACAACGAAAGCGTCAAACAATGTGCATCCCCCTTAGTCGTCAAAGCCATTTTTATCACAGTAAGAATCCGCCCATGTGGACTCTGTGAATCCATGCATCCGCCGTGCCTGGCGGTTAAAATACAAGTGTTGAAAGCTGCCTCCAGCAGCGAAATTAAGTAGAGCTCGCATAAAGATTGCGCACAACCAGTCATACCATAAACGCAAATTCCATCACATATCTGACGTGGCATTCGTTTGCTCGTTTAGGCCTTCTCGTGGACGCCGTTGGTCTTGGCGCCATTTGTCACGGGGACATCCTCAGCCTCGCCGACGAGGACAGAGTATTGGCCACCAGCGCCTGCTCCAATGATCTTCTTGCCGCGAATGGCGGTGTTATCAATAACGGTGGGAGTGTGGATGTCGTCGATCGTGCCTTGGCCGGTCTGGTAGTTGCTGGAAAAGCCCCAGGAGAAGACCTTGCCTTCGGAGTCGATGGCGAAGTTGTTGTCAGTGCCGGCGGCGACGGCGACAATGTTCTTGGTTTCTGGAGCGTCTAAGTTAGCTTGTGCACGGTGTATCAGTTATTGTGCGGAACATACCAGGCTGAATAGTAGGCTTGAACAGAATACGAGCATTGCCTCTCTCGTCGTAAATGGCATTATCCTCGGTCAGCTTGTCAAACTCGAAGCCGACCTGGTAACCATCGACACGGCCCCATGTAAGGAGATCGCCCTTGTCAGAGCAAGCGAGAGAGTGGTGCTCACCACCGTCAATTTCGGTGATGGTGTAGTCGTCGAGGTAAGTAAGCCTGGCAGGGCGGAGGATAACCGCGTCGTCCTCGCCGGCGTTGGACTCGACACCAATCTCGCCGAAGTTGTTGAGACCCCAGCCGTAGACCTGGCCCTCCTTGTCAATAGCAAAGCTGTGGTAAGAACCGCAGGCAACCTTGGCGATCTTGCCTCGGGGCAGACCGACACCCTGGGGAATGAGAGAGGACATCTTGTTGCGCTCGATGATACGTCGGCCGAGCTGGTTCTGCTGTCCGCAACCCCAAGCGACGACGTTGCCTTTGTGGTCGAGGGCGAGGATGTGGTTAGAGCCGGCGGCGAGGGCCTTGATGTTCTTGAGATCGCGGATCAAGGCGGGAGTTGGCTGGATCTTGACGGTCTCAGAGAAGCCAAGGATACCATCGCTAGATCGGAAGGTTCCCCAACCATAGACTCGACCATCCTCTGTAAGAGCGAAACTGGCGCTGTCGCTGGCAACGACCTGAACGAACTTGGTGCCAGGCGCGAAGTACTCTTCGGAAACGGGAAGTGGTGTGCTCTCCTTAGGGTTGATACCAGTGTCATCCTCATCCTCCGATTCAGAATCCTCCTCCTTGTCCATGTCGCGAAGGCCACCATCCCAATTGGTGTCTCTGCCGAGAGCACCCTGGTCATTGACGCCCCATGTAAGGATCTTGTTATCATGTGTCAAGACGATGGCGTGCATACCACCACATGAGATCTGAACAACACCGACGTTGGCGGCGGAGAGGTTATCATTGAGTCGGGGACGCTTGACATCGATGGGCTTCTTGTTGTTAATTCGCTTGCTGCCGAGGCCAAGCTCACCAGATGAACCCTCGCCGAAGACGTAAACATCGAGAATCTGGGTAGGTGCATCGTTGATCTTCTTTCCGATGTTGGGGAAACTGGACTTCTTCTTGGGCTCAGCCTTCTTAGTAGCAGGACGACCGGGCTTTTTGGCAGCAGGCTTCTCCTCGTCAGGCTCTTCGGTCTTAGCCCTTTTTGTGGTAGTCTTGGCCTTGGCGGCAGCGGGTTTCGCAGCGGTCTTGGTCTTGGCTGAGGGCTTCACGGCAGGCTTGACGACGCGTTCTGTGGTCTTGGTCTTCTTGGGCTTGGGGACATCCTCCTCCTCAGTCTCGGGCTCAGACTCTTCGTCGCGAGTGCGCTTCTTGGAGGCGCCATTTGTAGCGGCTTCAGCCTTCTTGGCGGCAGCTTTTGTGGGCTTTGCGTCCTTCTTGGCAGCGGCGGCAGTTGTCGCCTTCTTGGTCGCGGGCGCCTTAGCGACAGCGGCAGCTTTGGCTCGAGGTGCCATCGCGTGAGATTGTGTGTTGTGTGTGGTGTGGTTTGTGATGATTTGTGTGTGACGCGCGATGACGAGCGGGAGAGAGTTTTCGCTTAATTAAGCAGAAATGAAGCTTTACCGGATGATCAACACGCAAAATGTGGTCGTGAAATGGATGATGTGATGATGTTGATGATAGAATCAAGCTGTTGTCGAAGCGCGACAAATCGAAAGTGGATGGGATTTTTTCTTAGCAGAAAAGGTGACCTGACCGCGCTGGGCAGTGATCATTTGCGGGCTGACAGGGGATGATGCCTGGTTGCGGTTTCACCGCCCGGAAGCTCTGGCTGCTTTCCGAGGATTTGTCCGGCAGGAAAAACGTTAGCGCAATTGAACTTGGACTTGATTCGAGCTTGGCAGGCGGTGAATTGAAGCTGTCATTTTATTTCCTTCAACGATACGCGATTCACTTGTTGGCGCGTTTGTTGGTCACAGACGAAGCGCACGTTTGCTTTGTGTTAAGCACAGACAACGGCCCCCTTTGTGTGCGACCACAGTGGGTAATTGTTCATTTTATCAGATTGTCTGTTCGTCTTCAAACGAGTCACGATCCCGATAGTGGGTAGCCGTTTGCACAGCAGTCAGTGCTCGTTCTTCAACCGGTATCCCCTGTTTGCAACTGCCACGAGATGCGAAATGCGTCAATGTTTCACAAGCGCTGTAGTAAACATGAGTTTCTCACAAAAGCATATGTTTTGAATAATGTTCAATTCTTTGTATCTCTGGTATCGATTATCTCGCCATCCCAAAACCCATGACCAATCCCCAACGCCGTTTCAGTAGTCATTAATGCCAGTATTTTCGTTACATCCCAGGACTAAACCAGTGTCGCTAAAGTAGGATGTTTACTTCTGGGTAGTGAAGTCGATCTCGTTGGCAGGGTTGAAGCCACCATCGGCAGCCTTCTCGCAAGTGCAGCCACCTAATCATATTTCGTTAGCAACAGTTGACGCAACAATCCAAGACAGGTTTCTCCATACCAGAAGGACGAGATCCACAAGCGCATGTAGCACCACTGGGGGTAGCGTTCTCAGTAGCAGCTCGGTCGCAGGTGCACTCGCCGGCAGGACGAGCTCGGCATGAGCATCGAGGGCCGTTGACGGTGTTCTCGACGGGAGCCTTGGCGCATGTGCATTGAAGGGCGGACTTTTGACCGCATGAGCAAGTAGCCTTCTGGGCTGTTCAACGGTTAGATGGTTGTTTGGGGAGATCTGGGGAGATGATGTCACATACCACAAGCGCACTCAACGTTGTCGCCGGAGCGGCAGCAGGTAGCGGGAGTGTTGACAACCATTTTGAAGATTTGGGGTTTGGTGAGGTTGTTGTTAAGTTGAAAGCGAGTTTATAGAGTTGGAATAACGGAGAAGTAGTGAATTGTACTGGAAAATGCTTGTTTGGTATATTGATCTTTTGAAGCGGTTGCCCGTCTTATTTGTACCTGATGGCTTTCACAGAGTTCGACCCACTTCTGCCAGAGCTTCAAAGATGCGGATCTGAGCAGTGGTAATCGCGCCCAATCCTATTGGTCAAAGCAAAATGACTCAGCTTTCTGAGCCAATCAACGATTGCTTATTCTTTCTTTCCATCTTTCGCCTCCCAGAACATGCGATGCTGATACCAACCTTGTCATATGTCTGTCAGCCAACGAGCTAGAACACACTAACAAGTCTCAGCAGTATCGCTCTGTCCGTCATTGGTTCTCGAGCTTCGTGATGTCTCAAGTCCCAAGAGAATAGATGCTTTCACCGCTCCTTCATGAATCTGTGTAGGCAGGTGAATGGTATTGGCTTAAAGATAACTATCGATATAATGCATAACTCTTTATAACTTATAATATCATTTCGGTTTCGCTGGTGGTAAACTACATTCATTGGTTATCACTTACATCTGACCTGCAAAGTTGGATGACATGTCTGCAACTAGACATCAAACAAGCCAGTCAATTCATTTAGCATAACAGAACATTGAGGATTCCCAAACAAGAAGTACAAAACTAACGCACATGTCTCGTCAAACTGGAAATGACATTCGTTGATCAGGCACCAGTTGTTCAAGGTATCTGCACGTACGGTTCTGCATCAGTTGCTCCCACCGAAGTTCAAGCTGATCTCTCCAGGGTATGGCGATCTGTCTGCCATCACAACGCTCGCCGTATTTCCTGTAGCCAATTAGTAAGGGCTTAGTCATCGACGAATACCACGGTCCTATAGTTTAGTGGTAATGACGTCGGATTTTGATTATGTCAGAAGCCTTCCGAAGACCCCGGTTCGAACCCGGGTAGGACCTCATTTTTGTCCATTCCACGTCTAACTCAAGACACCAACTAATACTGACTGACACTTTGATTGAAGCTCACTTATCACATCTGTAACCTTATCTGTAATTCGACTAAAATTCGTAGTGAATCGAGCGTTCCATAGAAGATAGAAGGAAGACATCGAATTTGCTTGCCCCAATGCGACAAGAGATGACTTGGACAGTGCCCGATCTCGGAGGCCGATCATGCATTTAATACGAGACTGAATCCGGGGTAGAATCATCGTGCCTGTATACATAGCACTTAGACTTATATGTACTTAATCATATATTCAATATTTTATAAACCATCATTGACTCCTGTTACACAACAATTGGACCCTTTGTTTTGTCCAATTGCGCTATTTTTACTGAGAAGCGAGAGGCCTGATCCGATGCAACACAACTACTGGGAACTCCAAATTTACTTCTCAACTACAACGCCTGGCGTCCCAAAGCACCTCAAGTCGGAACCATGTCCTCATCTAAAACGCCCGAAGCTACCGAGTCCACGATTGTGGTTATCGGGTGTGTATTGCTCTAGCCTTTCTAAAGCCCAAAACTAACATCCGCTCCCTAGTGCTGGGATCATCGGCTTGACCAGCGCGCTCAAGATCCAACAATTCATCGCAGAATCTCCGTCAAGTCAATCAACATCCGTCCTCCTAGTCGCCAAGGAATGGCCAACCTCAATTCCCGGAGCTCCAATTGCTCACTCAGCTGATTATGCTTCCATGTGGGCTGGCGCTCACGTCCGTCCCATCCCCGCATCAACGCCCCAACTCCGCCGTGAAGCCAAGTGGTTGAAGCATACAGTCGTTGAACTTGAGGAGCATCGACAGTGCGAACCTGGCTGCGGTATTAGACGCCTTCCGGGTATCGAGTACCTCGAGGACCCGCCCAATGAGTATGTGCAACAAGATGCCCAGAGCTTCGCCGATGAGACTGGCCTGCCAGGTTATCGAAAGTACGAAGCTCACGAGCTCCCGGATGGTGCGAAACTTGGATTCGAGTATGAGACATATTGCATAAATGCGCCATTGTATAGCGCGAGTTTGCTTCGCAAGTTCATTGTCCAAGGTGGAAAAACACTGCAGAGGGACCTCAAGAGCGAATGGGAGGCCTTCATCTTGGCAACCAAGGTCAAGCTTGTGGTGAATGCGAGCGGCATGGGATTTGGAGACGAGAAGTGTTTCCCTATTCGAGGTTCGTCCCGTCCTTTATCGAAAGCGACTGCAACTGACATTGAACAGGCCAGACGGTTTTAACCAACCTCACCACTGCGAACAAAACCATCACGACGCAAAAGAAAGATGGTACATGGAGCTTCATTATCCCTCGGTCTTTCAACGGAGGAACAGTCATTGGCGGGACAAAGGAGATGGGTAACTGGGAACTCGAACCTTCTCAAGAAATACGCGCTCGGCTATTGGAAGCCGCCCAATCAATGATTCCGCAAGCCTCTGGCCAGAAAGAAGGCTCTGGTCCATTGAAGGTTATCAAAGACGTTGTTGGACGAAGACCAGCTCGTGAAGGTGGTATGAGAGTGGAGACAGAAGCAAAGGATACCACTTGGGGTGTCAAGCACATTGTTCACGCTTACGGAGCTGGTGGACGTGGATATGAACTATCTTGGGGGGTTGCAAGTGAAGTGGCCGATCTTGTGAGGGAAGTTTTGGACTCAAAGGCCACTGTCAAACCGAAGCTGTAATGGTTTGGCTTTGGAAGCAAATGAGTGGGGATAATGATGGTGGATATCACGATGTCCAACTTCAACACTGCTAAGGAATAACACAACGTCACAATTCGATATCGAGGCATATACATGTAAAATTCTTTTCTTATTCTTTCTGAGAAGTGACAAAACTTAAAAAAACATACAACACCGGGGATTCGCTGGTCGTCACCGACCCAACTACTAATCCGGCGCTTCGAAGCTTGACTCTGGGGGAGCGGACGGGACCCCGTATTCTCTTCGAGCTTTGGTCGTATGTATTAGATGAAGCGAGAAATTCGCTCTAAGAACACCGAATCATGCTCAGAGATAGAAGGTTTAAAGACCACCAGCCTTCAAGAAACCCTGTAGAGCATCATCCAAAGTCCTGCTCTCCCTCAGCGGGACTGCAGTGCCCTTCTTGCTCAATCCGATCTTGTTATGCCAAACAACCTTCATACCCGCGCGAGTTGCGCCCTCGACGTCGCCTGCGCTTCCTGCCACGAACAGAACGTCCTGAGCTTCTACACCCAGTTGAGGTAGCAGGCTATGGTAAGCTTTCGTAATAGGCTTGTAAAAGCCGCTCTCTTCTGCCGTGATAGCCGCGTCAAAAGTGAAAGGCTTGTCGAAACCAACACTAGCTTGCTTCTCGACACCATGGATAGCGATGTAACCCATGTGTTTCGAACAATTGGTAATAACGCCGAGCTTGTATCCCTGAGCTCTCAAACCCTGGAGTACGGAGGGAACCTCGTCCCATGCTTTAATGTTAGGCCAATTCCTCAGCAGGGCTTCTGGAGCTGATTCGGGTAGACCGACTTCTGCAGCCGCCTGCTTGACCAAGTCTTCATAAGGCTTGTATGTTCCTGTGCCGAATGTGATTTCGAGGTAGCGTTGCCGCCAACGACCACCCTCTTCGTGGCTTTTAGAGGGAGTTGACGCATCCCATATGTCCCATGAGTTGAGAAGACCTGTGAGAAGATCAAAGATGATGGCTTTAGGCTGCCAATCTTGCTTGTCTGAGGGATTCATTTTAAAGTATGGAGGGGTTTACAGAAGATGGATGGAGAAAGAAGGGAGAACGAGGTTGTGATTGAAGGTGGGCGAATATTCGTCTTAAGAGCGTGGGTTCGCCAGGATCGTCCCCCGCTTACACAAGGGCGCGGTTGACATATACCAGTTTGATGACGCACCCACAGTCAAAGGATCGTATGAATTATGTACGCAAGAGAAGGATTAATCTCCAAATTAATACTTGAGGGTCTGTATGTAAGACCCGGAGATTGGCAATGGCTTGCGCGTGTCACCTTGGCCAAGAGGCAGAACGAGCTGGAGTCAAAGCCGCGGTTTTTGGTCAGCAACTACCTCCTAAATCCCACACAGTATTCAGCGAGACAAGACAAGACAGATTATGTTAGAGAAGAACTGTCTTTACATAGGACTGTTTTATTTCTAGTACAGAATTTTGAAAAGCTTATGTGGCGTTCATCCGATTCCTGCTATCAATGCAACCCAGCCTTGACAAGATGGGTACTCTTGGATTAAGATTCCACAGGAGCAAAGATATTCAACCTTTTATCTATGTATGAAAGAGTTGGCCCTGAAATGGTGAGAAAGTAAAAAGAAAAAGGTCAATGGGGTACTCTTTTGCATAGAATCAGATATTTTGCAAATCATCTTACCCGACTGATGACATGATTGAATAACCTTATCCAGTATCTCGGCGAGATGAAGCAAGGTTCAGGATGCTAAAATTAATAAAGCTTATAAGGTCCCTCGCAAATACGTCACCGTCACTCGGTAAGATTGGGCATGGGCTCACTCATATCTTTCCTTTTCACCGTAAGTGCCCATGCCCCTATGCTTCATCATTTTGTGGAAAGTAAGCGTTTGTATTGACCGAAAGCTAGTATCTAGAACCTCTGAGCCAATCGACTGACACCGCAAGACAGTCTAACCTCTCTGCCACCTCAACACAACGTCCGTCAACCTGTCATATGTCCCTGTGTGACTCATTATTCATTCTGATAACAGGTCTCTTTACCAGTCGACTCATTCGGCCTTTTCCACGCCTTCACCCTCTCCCTCAATTCTCAGCGATAAATGAATCTGAAGATATAGCGGCGGGCTAGTTGTGTTCTTTTAGGAGGGCCTGCTTTGGAGGAACAGCTAGTAGCTTCTAGTACCCCTCTAGAGCTGGCTTTTAAGTTGCATTCGGAAGTGTAAGGTTTTCCAGCCATCTTTTCCACTGAAAGCTTAGAATAAGTACCTATGCCAGTATTGGAATATGATATCATGTCTATGGATGAATGGTGTTTTTAAAGGTCGGATTTGGCCCAAATTCTTAAAGAACACATAAGCAAAGTTCCCTTGCTTATTGTTGGGCTTCCAGCTAATTTATCCATAGTTTGGTGGCTATGATGATTGGATAACCTCATTCAATATCTCGGCGAGATAGATCAAGGTTACACAGAGAAAAGCAAAACATCGTTTCTACACACATTAAGGTATTAAATGCCCTCAAACAAGCTTTATCTCCCGATAAGGACACTATAACTGATATTATACTTTGACCTTGAAATGGCTATAAATACCTTAACCCCAGACAGCGTGGACCAAAAAAGTTCATTCTTAAACATTCTTCAAACGAATCGTGGTAGCTTGAGAGCAGCCAGCCCAAGATGCCTTCAACAAACAATACTCGTCAGTCCATCACCGACGCAATGGACGCGCTGCGTGTCGCTGATGATTATTCAACAAACCAATCCCAACAACCGACGTTGGCAGAAGCGGTAGCCAATCTTCACAAAGCCGTTGTATCTCTTCGACCACATGCAAACCAACTTCCGACTTTGTCGGCTGACCGTAATACGGGACATAAAGCCGATCCGTCAGACCTTCTATCTTTACGCAATACATTTGCGTGCATCGTGGAATTAAGCGACTCTGCTGTTGCTTCGATCGATCGATGGCTGGTTCAGTCCATCGTGTCTCTTGGAGGCGACCACGACCAAGATATTTCCAACCTCCTACATTACTTTGATGAAGCTATGGAGCAGATTGTCGCAACTAAGCTTGATGAAAAGGATGAAGATATACCCATTTCAGTATCAGACATTGCGATGGAGTGTCTTAAGGAAACTGCCCCTTTCGGCAAACTGGACCATAAGCACTACATTGCCTCACATGAGTATGAAGATCCTGACTGGCTTTATCACTCCGATTCTACCAGGAATGGAATTCTTTATGAGAATTTCACACTGTCGGAAAGAATGATGTACAACAGCGCTCGAAGCAGACATATCCAAGCCAAGTGGAGGAGCTTCTGGCTGCAGGTAGTGCGCACACTTCCCCGTGAACCAACGCTGTTTGATCTACCAGACAACACAGACGGGAGCTGGACTTATGCGGACCTTCCACGCTACCTATTTAGGGCATACGACGCTAAAAGCCCAGGTATCAACACTCGCAGTGTTATAGCATCTTGCCAAAGCGCGGTTGGCAGCCCGGCACACTCGAGTCTTGACGTACTATCATTGCCACCACAGAAAGCGGCAGAATCACTATGGAAACATCTCACCAAAAATCGTCCTGCTTATGATAATACCGATAACTTCGTATCCTGGAGCAGCTCCTTCATGTTTGTGATTCAGCACGCCATTTGGAGATCCGAGGTTCGGCAAATGCCTGCCTCTGATCTACAGATCTGCGTGGTGGACACAAGAGACTTTCCCCATGGACAATTTGCGAGAGATATGTGGCTGCTCCGAAAATACCGCGATTTAATGGTTGATCGACCAGAAGAAGCCTTTTTCGACTTTCGTCTCGGGCGTCCGGAACATGATAACGGACAGTTCCTTTCCCAAGGGGCGATCAATCTTGGCAACAAAGCATGCGTCTTCTCTTTGCAAGACCTCATGTCTTCTGGGTTGTCCAGTCTGTATCCCCAGTTCAAAGGGGATCCATATGACGGAGGGAAGTCGATAGATCGCGTGCTGAATCTTCGCTCAATCTTCAGCCACGAAGCTCGCTTAGACGAAGGAGATTTAATGCAGGCATATGACATTGCGAGAAAGCTTTTCAAAAAGTTTGATGTGATGGATATGACATTGTTGCTTCTGAGCTTCCAGAACCGCAAAATTACTTGGGAAGGTAAGTAGCTTGAGCCTTGACACCTAACCTTTTAGGATAAAGCCAAGGCTAATACATTTTGTTAGTTCCGGATAGACATGCGTGGGCAGGTGAGGGTAATGCCGAACCGGCCGATGTCCATCGCTACATGCGGTGGATAGGAATATGGGAGGCTTGTTTCGAAGGCTCAACCCATTCTGAATTCTTTGAAGGGTTTTTCATGTAAAATGAAGGCTACTAGATCATGGTACAGGAGGTTGGCTGAGTTGTCATGAGGGCAAAGCAGTGGGGAAATTGTTTGAATCATAGAGATTGGTATGCTAGAAGCAGCTAATTAAACAGGATTGTGAACAAGGTAAGGGAGAAGAAAGACAACTGGTCGATACTTGGACGTTACCAACACTCTTATCTGTAGAATAAAATAGACAAAAGTTCAACAAAAAAATAAAAAATCAAGAGGAATCAATCACTGCTGCGTCTTGCGAATCTCGGGTGGATTGGCTTTAACCCGCCTAAAGATTTCTTCCTTCAACTCCTCATCACTCCACTGCCTGATCCCCAAGAGCTCATTATCAGTCTTCGGAAAGAATCCGTTACCCAAGCCATAACTGGCCCGTATGACGAAGTCTCGCAGTGAAATGCGGTCCCTTTTACCCTCGTGGTACCGCTTCCACGCCGCCTCGACCAGTACTGCGGTATCGACATGTTCCACAACGAACTCTGCATCCGGGGCAGCTTCACGAGCGTAACCTAAAACCTGATTTTGCGTCATCACCACTGTGTGGATGTAGTATATCTTGTTCACCGTCTCTTCTGGTTTCAAGAGTACAGGGGCGATAGCCTTGCCAATGTCGTCGAGGGTGGTAGAAGACATGGGAATATTACCGCCGTCCGCGACGCGCGTGGGTAATTTTCCTGACAGACCAACGAAGATATCTTCATCAAGGACCCAGTCAAGGAACATACCGGTATTGATACCCGTGTAGGTAATCTCGCCCCTGGCGCCCTTTTCCAACACGTCGTTATAAACAGGAAGCTTGGAATTCATGAATGGCATACTGGCTATCTCAGGGTTATCCAGCGGCACACCAAAGAACGACGGAATAGCTCGGTATATGCCAGCATTGACAGCGGCTTGCATCGTCACGACAGACGCGTCGTAAGCAAGTCGATTTAGTACAATGACTATAGCATCGAAGCCTCGCCCCGAAAGACTTGGTGTCAGCGTCTCGACCGAGGTATAGTCTGCGCTGATGGTCTCGACGCCAGAGGGTAGATTCGCCGATGACGGATTACGCGTCAGCACGCTGACCTTGAAGCCACTTTTGAGTAAGTGCTTGATGGTTGATGGGCCGAGGCGGCCAGTGCCCTGAAGAGGACAGGAGTCAGCATGAAAAAGTGTTTCAGTACTACATAATGGATGCTTACTCCGGCGATGACAACTTTGGAAATAGTGGCTGGGAACATTTTAGATTGCTTGCCAAGAGATGCTGTATGTAAGATTTGATGATTGGGATTGGCGATGCTGATGGTCGGCAACTTGATCTTCATAAGTTGAGTTCCGCTTACGGTACTATTTGCCTGAATTAGTCTTTGGATGATGCTTGTATATCTGTGTCAGCTGATATATAATACTATTATCCTAAGCAAGCACAGTTCGCATATGAATCATGCCCAGATCCAGGGCTAAGAATAAGTATTTCGCACTGTGAAACCTGTGTGACATGTCAGACAACTACCTTTAACTTTCCACTCAGCTGTGCCGCTGATTACAAAGAAAGAGAGTTCCTTGCAAAAGTTTCTATTTAGAAATATTTCCATTTTCTAGTTACTAACGATAGTTCCTCAATATCGGTACTTAGTGCCTCCGTATGTCGTCTATCCTCTTACACGCTCACGTGACCTCGTGTCAGGAGATAGCCTAGTCTTACCGCTATTCCCCCCTAAGAAAACAACACGAATTTTCCTTTAGTATTAATGACGCCAAGACCAACCATCACAATGGCCGTAGCCAACCAGGATGACCATGGCGAATTGCCAAGAAGCAGCCAAGACCAAGTCAATGACCCGCTATCTTCACCTGTAAGACCTCACTCAGAGCCGCAACATTCTCCCTCGACTATTGCAGGGTATAGTGCTTCGCTGCTTCGTCGCTGCAAGACCGCTTTGATCAAGTTCTTGTCTTTCATTGGCCCTGGTTTCATGATTGCTGTCGCTTATAGTGAGTCTCTTTTGTACTTACTTCGTTTTGGGATTATGACTTACACATGGTCTGCCAGTTGATCCCGGAAACTACGCGACAGATATCGCTGCCGGCGCGTCTTATCGCTTCAAGTTGCTCTTTATTGTTCTTCTATCTAACCTCTTTGCCATATTCTTGCAAAGTCTTGCTATTAAGCTGGGCACTGTCAGTGGACTCAATTTGGCCGAGGCTTGTCGAGCATTCTTGCCTCGGTGGCTTAACCTCATACTCTATGTCTTTGCTGAAGTCGCTATCATAGCTACAGACATTGCCGAGGTACGTTGAGCCCTTTGTGAACATCGTTCTGTTCTTGTTAACTAACAGAACTCATTAGGTGATTGGCTTTGCGATAGCACTCAATCTTCTCTTCCCAAAAGTCCCTCTAGTCGCAGGATGCGCCATCTCCATCGCAGATGTTATGGTGATTCTCCTTTTCTACAACCCTGACAAATCGATGAAAGGTCTCAGAATATTCGAGTTCTTTATCCTATTCTTGGTCATGGGCGTAGTAATTTGCTTCTGTATCCAGTTGGCTTTGATAGAGAACACTTCTGTCGGAGAGGTATTCAAAGGCTACTTGCCGTCGAGCAGTATAATCGAGCAACAAGGGTAAGCTTTCCAGCACATCTAACAGGTACCATTACTGACCCTACCAAGATTATACCAGGCATGTGGTATCCTCGGTGCAACTGTTATGCCACACAGTCTATACCTAGGCTCGGGCATAGTTCAACCTCGTCTGCGTGAATACGACGTCAAACAAGGTCTAGTCCCTGCTCAGCCGTCTTCGAGCAGAGCATCTGGCAACCGAATCGATGAAAAGACATATTACATCCCGTCACTCGCAGCTATACGGTCCTCGCTCAAGACCTCAATCGCTGAACTTGTAATTGCGCTCTTTACCTTTGCTCTATTCGTCAACTCGGCCATCCTCATCGTTGCAGGTGCATCTCTGTACAAGAACCCAGACGCTATCGATGCCGACATTTTCAGCATCCACGATTTGCTCTCATCGTCCATATCGCCCGCAGCAGGAGTATTATTCGCGCTCGCATTGCTGTTGTCCGGCGTTACAGCTGGAATCGTCTGTACAATCGCCGGTCAAATGGTTAGTGAGGGCGCTTTGAATGTCAGGATGCGTCCCTGGTTACGTCGTTTCATGACAAGAAGCATTAGCATCACACCGAGCATCATTATCGCTGGTTCAGTGGGAAAGTCTGGATTGAGTGCTGCTCTCAATGGTACGCAGGTTGCGCTTAGTGTCATTCTGCCTTTCGTGACAGCTCCTCTGATTTATTTCACGAGTCGGAATAAGTACATGACGGTGAGATCTGGTTCTGCCCGCTTTCATGTCGAAGGTAGTGGGTTTGACATGACTACAGCCCGACAGCGACCGGTGACGACGGGACAAGGAGATGATGAGGAGGCTGAAGTCAAGATGGGTAACGCATGGTATACAACCATCCTTGCAGTACTGATATGGCTTTTGATTGCTATTATGAATGTAGCTAATTTGGTTCTCCTTGGCAAGGGTCAATAAATAAAGATGCGCATAATACGTAATACATCAAAAGCATAGATAATAAACGGACTCTTGTCCGAGCTTAATTCGTGTTAATTCTTTACTGGTTATCTTTCAGCCAGCCGCACATTGATCGGCACGTCGAGATCGATGAGATGCAAGCTGAACCGGTGTCGGCGCTCAAACCCAATTGGTTGCTGACGTAGAATCCACAATTCAACCATTTTATCATTATCCAAGCCTACATGTCCTACTGCCTTTGGGTTCTAGAATATCAGGCCATGACGCCATGTCACCAGTATACTGATCAAACAGGACAAGCTAGCCCAGCATATGCAGTTATCTGCTAGCCCCGGATACTACTTTGTGGTTTGTGTCTGGGGGACCTAAACAGAAACCTGCCACAAGTTTAAACAAGGGCAAGCACCCTCGTTATGTCTCAAATTCTCCCTCACTAAAGCTCGATGATCCCGCTTCGGCTTTCCTTCTTGTTATTCCCTCAGTTCTCTCCAGGCCCAGATCCCCAAGATGCAGGAACCGTTTGCAAACGATGAAAAGTGGTCGGGTACTGGTAGCAAAGAGGGTAAGTCCCGGTGCTGGCAGGGTGGACAACGAGGCCAAAGCGCCTCACAAACGTCGAGTGACAGCAAATTTACATACGTTTCACACGTAAGTCCACGGCTATTATAGTCCCTTAGAATATAAGAAGCTAACCACTACTTGTAGAGGAGAACGGACGGAGGTCCTTGACTGCAGTGCAAAATCTACCTTTGCAGTTTAGCCAGACGAATGTGATGACGGAAATAAAAAAAGAATTCAGTAAGTCAATGTATATTTGCTTGAAAAGCTTATCATCTAACGGATCATAAGGTTGTAACGGTACTATAGTGCAGGACCCAACTTGGGGGCGGGTAATTCACCTCCAGGGTGACCAGCGCAACAAGGTTAGCGGCTGCTTGCAGCAAGCGGATGTCGCATCGAGAGACATTAAGATACATGGTTATTAGGCTATTGAGAAACAGGCAGAGTCGTTCTCGATGGGAACGAGGTTTATATTGGACGTCACGTGGCTAAGTCTGGTTTTTCAACTTGCAACCTGTGACTGAGCTTTGAAACTACTTTTTATGGTCTTACTTGTACTGCCTATCTTCAATCTCTATGTCCTTGTCGTTTTTCCATATATAGATTTGGTTTGCGAGTTTTCATGCCATGCCTCGAGTGATGCTCGACCCCTGATTGGCCCCCAAATCAGTAAGATTTAAGCGCGTGTAGGATAGCCAATAAGGTTGACTCGTTTGCAATCTTTCAGATGGGGACTTGAATTAGCCCCTTGATCCTACGAGTCTGGGAATTCTGTGTCTCAAAAGCTTTGATGGACCACGGACTAGCAGCAGGGTTGAACTGGGGCTAATAATGACGCGACAAGCCTCCTAAAACTGAAATCCCCCTCAACAATTCTCACCACCAACCCCTCAGCTTAGCACTTTTTCTTTATTTCAGTCAACTCGTGCAGCGCAGCAGTAGCTCAGACTGGGAAACCCACGATGATTCTGGATAGTCTTTCTTGGTCGATTTCTTTTGTAGTCGTAGCTTTGACGGGAATATTGCTGCTTTTACAGCGCTATGTCTCGCCTAGTCTCGACCCACTGGAGCCTCCGCTTCTGAAGCCGCGAGTTCCTCTGCTGGGACACATTATCTCCATGTTCCGAGAGGGTGGCAATTTCTATGTCCGTCTTTTGTAGGTCTATCGCAAAAGCTTACAAGCTATGCCATCGGGATGCTAACCAAAAAAATAGCAAAGAGCGTTCCCTGCCCATCTGCACTCTTCCCGTGTTGAACGGAAAGCTCTACGTCATTAACTCCCCCGATCTCATTCAATCAGCTTTGCGCAATAATGACATTTCTTTCGATCCATTTCTTCTGGAGTTCTCCGTTAGTATGTGGGGAATCAGCAAGAATGCAGCAAAATGCATCGAAGACGAAGAAAACTTGAAGGAAGGATTGTCCGTTATCCATACAAATGTCACGGGCGAGCCGTTGCATCGAATCAGCCTTAGCTCTCTCGCAAGATCCATGACCTCTCTCAACTGTATACAGCCTCAGGAGAACCTCGATGTACCTGATATATCTGTGTGGCTTCGAGATGTTTTGACTGATGCAACTGCGACGGCTCTGTATGGGGAGAAGAACCCTTTGACACTGGAAAATTCGAAATTGCTTTGGTAAGCATTTCAACCTGGTGCAATTAACAGCTGCTGAAATACAACAGGACATTTGATAAACATTCCATGGCGGCAGCATTCGGAGTTCCGGACTTGTTCATCAGGAAGGCCATCAACGCAAGGCGCGAGCTGAACAAATTGCTGCTCAATTATTACCAAAACGGGGGTGATCGAGGACAAGGTGTTTCCGAAATCATCAAAAAGAGAACTGTATTTCTTCGAAGCACTGGTTTTACTGACGAGGACCTCTCTGAAATGGAGTTGATGCTGCTTTGGGCTGGTGTCACTAACACTGCACCAGCCTTGTTCTGGCTATTTGTACATGTTCTCACCAATCCTGAGTACACATCTCGCGTACAAGCTGAAATAAGCGCCATCACGACAATCACAACCGGACTAGAGGGGAGAACAGCAACGCTGAACATCAAGCAGCTAGAGAAATCTTGCCCTTTTCTCAATGCTTGCCTCCAAGAAACTCTAAGGCTATATTTCCATTCTGTAGGCAACAGACGGGTGATGCAGGACACAAAGATCCAAGACGCAGAAGGCCGCAAGTACCTCCTGAAGAAAGGCTGCAACATCCAATGGCCGCCATCCGTCACGCACTTTGCCAGCGATGTTTGGGGTTCAGACGTCGAGTCTTTCAAACCAGAACGTGCTTTAGATGCCACACCGCAGGACAAAAAGAACAGAAGAGGCTCCATGCTTTCTTTCGGAGGCGGTAAGAATCTCTGCCCGGGACGTAAATTTGCGCAGACTGAGGTACTGGCATTTGTGGGGATTGTGGCCCTGGGCTTTGAGGTCGAGGGGTTGAAGCTGCCCGGGTGGAAGGATGCTGGGGTGGGTGCTGGCCCGAGAGTGCCAGATTGGGGATCTGTAGATGCTGGGGTTCGTTTGAAGAGGAGGCAAGGTTGGGAGGATGTCACATGGTCTTTTGAGGGGTAAGCACCGTCAGAGTTGGGGCAATGGGCACATGTTCGCTGTGGAGTTGATAGATATAAGACCATTGGACAGCTAGTCTTGATGTTTTGTCAAGTACTTTGTACTTCTCTTCCGCCCGTAATCCTGCTCGTATGACTCAAGCACGGTCAATTCCTCCTGCTTCTGCCGCTCCTCTTCATCTAACACAGGCACGACCTCCTGCTTCGGCTCCCTCAACTTAAGAGGATCTATTGGCTTTCCAGAACTTCTCACTTTCGGATTTTGCCCCTTCTGCGCCGAACTTTCTTCGTCTTCATCATCCTGATTACCCACTCTGCTAAGCGACTTGGCAGTCTTGGTGACATTCAGATCACAGCCAAGGTAGCCTTGCCCTTCTCTAGTACGGTTCCAGGCTTCAAAGCCCAAGATGTAAAGGAACCTATCCATGAAGATACCTTCCCAGTCGATCGGGACAAAACCACCCTTTGTACACCAGGCTTGCGCTGCAACCATAGCTTCGGTGCAATGTTTCATCTGCTTGAGTACTGCATCTGGATAATGGGGGATATTTCCTCCAAGGGCTGTGATATATCGACGGAACGGGCAATCTTCTATCCAAAATGCCACTGGAACCCAATACTTGGGAACGAATTCCTTTGGAAATGCATACAGAAGTTCGAGAAATAAGAAGATGGTGATGATATCAGGCAAAATAGTGTCCCATTCACCCTTCAATGACAAACACCATAAAGACCCAAAATTTGCTTTTCCTTGTCGGATTTCCGGCAAGACAGCTAAGCGGAGCAAAGGCTCGACTTCTCCGCATGTTATCAATGCCTGAACTCCCTCAAGGAGACCATATTTACTGTGTTTGTTTGATGATCTGGTGCTTGATGTCCACCAGGCCATCTGCATCATATCAGGCGTCATTGGTTTCTGGCCACAAATCGCTCGACAAAGTGGTCGCACATGTGACTCGTCAAGGACCCGATTTGAGAAGAGCTTTGTTTCCGAAGGCTGTTCTTTGGCTCTTGGTTCTTTACCAGCGATTTCTAGTTCGTTGACGAGAAGAGCTGCGAACCGACGTACATGAGGAACCCATTCCTCTAGAGAGTCGCGTGGCACGACGATTAATGGTTTGTGGTCACCATGCTCAGATACGAATGATTGGTACGAGCGTTTGTACCATTGGTCCTGGCGTTGGGAGTGGGTGGCTACGACTTGGAAATGCTGTAACAGAAGATTGCGTAACTCGTCGTTTATTCTGTCGAGACTCTCCATGGCTGATTTGATTGCTGGGCTAATTATATGATAGATTGAAACGAATAGAAGGAGAAGAAGGTTTATGCTTACTGGGGTTCTATCTTATAAAGCGCTGCTCAGAACAGCCGCTAAGCCACACCGTTTGAGTCATCCTCGTGAAAACGGATCAGCTGAGACGTCAGGCATAGATGAATCTTTCGAACTTTTGAAACTTTGCCACCTGAGATTGGGTTACGACTTTGCGCGATGGATGAATATCCTCAAAGGAATGGTTGGTTTCAAAGGGCTCTAACTAAGTTCCGGAAGTCTATTGATCAGCGCGTATATATGACCCGCTCTATCCGACATTGCCGCTTCTCCGCTTTTCTCATAAACCGCTCCATCAGCTAGGGTAACTACAACTCATAGAACTTCACAATAAATACGGGTTCAATCATTATCCACCTGAGGAAGGAAGCCCGATTGCAGCTTATATCAGACCGAGACATAATGTCCAGCAAGATCCGAGTCGCGGCATGCCATATTTCTCCCATCTTTCTCTCCGCCAGAGAGACAACCTCGAAAGCAATCGACTACATCAAACAGGCAACGCGAAATAAGGCGAATTTAGTCGTATTTCCAGAAACCTATATCTCTGCCTTTCCGATATGGAGTTCCTTACGACCTCCTACAGATAATCACGATCTTTTCAAGCGAATGGCAAAAGAGTCTATCTTTGCCGATGGGGACGAGATACGTGCTATTCGGAGCACGGCAAAACAGGAAAACATCATGGTCAGCATTGGGTTTTCTGAGAAGACCCGTTTTAGTAGCGCCACGCTATATAACTCAAATCTATTCATCGGAGAGACGGGTGACGTATTGATACATCACCGGAAGTTGATGCCTACCTTCTTTGAAAAGCTTACGTGGGCACCTGGAGATGGCCATGGCCTGCGTGTTGCGGATACAGCGTATGGAAAGATCGGAAATCTCATTTGCGGAGAGAACACCAACCCGTTAGCACGATATACACTCATGGCCCAAGGGGAGAATATTCACATTTCCACATGGCCACCAATTTGGCCAACTAGAGTTCCTCCAGCTGAGGGATCTGCAGAAATATCAAGAGAAATACAGGATAAGCTAAACTACGACAATGTAACGGCCAATAGGACCCGAGCTGCTGCCCATTGCTTTGAAGCTAAATGCTTTGGAGTCCTCTGCTCGGGCGTTTTAGGCGACGATGCTATTCAGATCATTGCAGAAGGGTCATCTTTCTTGACTCAGGTGCTGAAACAATCTCAGCGTGGTGTGACGCAGTTCCTTGATCCAACTGGAGCTCCACTTCAAGGGTTTATTGTCAATGAGCAGACTGGGGAGTCTATGGCCACTGAATCTCTTCAAAGAAATGAGGGTATTTTGTATGCTGATCTTGATATTGATGATTGTATTGAGGGGAAACAGTACCACGATGTTGTTGGGGGGTATCAGCGGCTAGATGTCTTTGATCTGAAAGTGAATCGTACTCGTCGAGAGCCGATTACCTTTACTGAGGACATCAAGGAAGGTTGCTCAAAAGAGTGGGAGGCGCTTACTTAGTATTCTTTTTGAACATCTGGTAAAAGTCTTTGGAACGAATGGCGGGTATTAACATATAGTTCTATAATCTAAATGAAGCTTATAACTGATATAGCCAATACGGAGCAGAAAGAGAGTCCACATCTTCTAGACCATCATCCATGACAAGAACCCTTCTTGGTCCTAAGATTTCATCATATACCCGACAACTGAAAAGGGAACCATCTGCCCTGGATCTCCCCCTCGCATTGAAGGGTAAGACATAATCGGGGTCGACCAAGCCAAAAACGCCAGCACCCAGAAATATCCCACCGCGCGGCGTACTGACTTCGACACAGGGACATGTGCAGTCGCCGCCTGTACAGCATCCTCGAACATGATTCCAAAGGCCTGCAGAGCATAGAACTTCTCAACAGCGAACGAATCCTCAGCTGAGAACCGATAGAGGTGTTGCATGCAGTGATGCATTGCACCAGAAGTCAGAAATGCCAAAAGGAGGCGCGTATATCGTGAGAGAATCGTGCCACGGTGAAGACGCAGGACCTTGTCGGGGATGAAGTCGCCCCAGCCAGTTACCATCTTGCGAAAGAGTTGATGCCAAAATGTTCTGGGACGTCAGTACTGTAGTTCAATTGATTTCATATGATATATCACTTACCCCCAGAATCCGCGGACGGTGCAACAAGCGCTTATCGGCCCATTGAGATGTGGCCAATCTTCCGGCTGACTCAAGCCAAGTGAGAGTGATAGCACAGCTGCGCAGCCACTGTTCAGTCGATTGCAGATGTAGGTAATAAACCAGTATCCGACGGTACCAAAGAAGCGAAAGCCCAGATCCTCTAAGGACAAGTTTGAGAATTTGAGGAGAGTCTGCTTCTCTCGCGTGAATAGATGCTGTTCTGGAAGCGGTGCACTCATCGCCGCGTCCATGATTATATATACAACAATAACCTCCATTATCTTAGCACGAAGAAGCCGACCCCGTCGCGGTGCGTCCCGACGCCTCATTGCGATCTCACCGCGGAGTCCAACACACCGCAGGTTGAAGTACATGCCCGCCGCCCGAAACAAAAGCGTTGCAGTGCCTACATGGCCACCGCCATTCCTTTCTGGCTTCCCTCGGACGTCGTCAACATCATAGCGCGACAGAAGAATTTGCTCAGCGCCGTTGAGGAAGAAACCCCAAGTAACCAGACAAACATTTGATATCTGCGCACGAGTCAAGGATGTACCCATCATAGCCGTGTAGAAAGTGTACTGCATGCAGCCCAGCGCCACCGTGGAACCAATACGGACGAGGGTGGCACCCTTGGAGATGAAGACGATGGTGGCTGCATAGCCGAGTAACACGGCGCAGCCAAAGCCGAAAGCGTGGAGATTTGAGCCTCCTATTGGTTGGTCCATTGTGATTGTATGGAGCTGGGTTTGGTTTACTTCTAATGAATAGTTGAGGTTATTTGAGATGGAAAATATCGCAGGAATTGATGAGAATTTTGAGCGGGGCAGGCAGAGTGCGAAGGATTTTGGGAATTGGCGCTTGTTTTACCGAGCTTACTCTTCGGAGGAATACAACATTACATCCAGTACAGATACTCCGTACCACCGATAATGGTCCTTGGTTCCCTGTGGCAGGTAAATTACTATTCTAATGGCTTTCTTTGATACAATTCATCTTAGTGGCTTTCCCAGATAAACAAAATGACTGAAATAGATACCAAAAGCGATTTAGTCAGAGGACTCGAACTTTAACTAGTGTGCGGCACAGTCGCTATACGTATTGGGATACAAGTGCGATAGAGTGAGACCAACCGAATTATGTTAGGCAGCTGACGAAGCGAGGGGATGACAAACCCAATATCTAATGTCCTGAACGTTCACTTGTAAAACCCATAAATCTCCCTCATCTCAATTTACTATCACTACCGACAACATGAGCGACCAAAAAGTCCCTAGAATCATCGAGCGCGCTCTACCAAATGGAGTAGTCTACGACATGTCCACAGCTGGACAGGTACGCATCACACTTCCAACAACATCTACCTGGTCAAGTGGACTGCACTGGCACGAAACCCACGACGAGTACTTGAAAGTTGTCCAAGGCACGATTAGGGTCCGCTTGGGCGATTCTACACAGATCATTAGTGCTACTGAGGGGAATCAGCCGGAGATCAAAGTTGCGCGCTACGTATGGCATGAATGGCAGCGAGCGGGCCCGGAGGGTGAAGAGGTTGTTGTGGTAGAGAGGACGGAGCCGGATGATAACGACAAGTCTATTTTCTTCTGGAACCTCAATGGGGTCATTCTTAACGCGCCAAAGATGCTGAGTGATGAGACTTCTTTCGCCTCTCGATTACCGGCAGGACTGCAAGGGCCATTTCTCGATTTCTGGATCCCGCTGAATCTCTTTGTCATCTTTCGAAGCTTGGATAATATTCCGGTGTTCTTGAATGCGCCTGATCTCTTCAAGGTTTCAGATGCTAGACTTCGAAGCCTTTTGAAAACAGTTGACTGGGTTGTCTCGCATATTGTTCTCCTTATAGCTTGTTTGGTGGGATGGATGGCGGGTGTTCAGCCTGTTCGGTCTAGCTACACGCCTGACGATGCCTATGCCGCGTGGCAGTTGAGGCGACAGGGTGGCAAGAAGAGAATTCAGTGATCAGAAGAAAGCTTGAAGGCCTTGACATGCGAAAGAAAGGCTGCACATTGGTTATTGTCGGTAGTTAACAAAGGCAACAAGGTACCGAACAGAAGGGGGTAACTGAGAAAGATTTATTATTGTGGTGGTATGCACTCGCTATTTATAAGAGGTATACTTTTGACTCTATGGTCAATACTTTGAAAAACACCAATCTTTTATATGTCCCCGGAAATGAGTGCAATTTTAAAAACGCGCGCCTCTTTTTTCAAACCTACCCGTTTAGTTCTCAACAATGGGACCGTTGTACTCCTTCCTCGCCCAGATGAAGTAGTAAATGACACTGAAGATAACAAGGCCACCAGTGACCACAACGCTGTAGTTCATCATGTCAACAGAAGGGTCCACCATGGGGGGAAAGAAACTGAAGAAGCCGACAACAATAAGGTAGCACATGGCAAATACGTTGTTTGCAATGCCAAGAGCACCCTTGATGTGGAATGGTCCCCAGACAAGCTCAGCGCCGGTGGTGTTTGCCAACGCTGGCAAGTCGGTGGAACCAGGTAGGGTAAATCCCTTGGTAGTGCGGCGATACAGGAGAAGGCCGGCGGCGATGAGATATGAGGAGTATAGGCAAGAGATAGAGAGAGACGTAACGTTCTGGAATGCCACAGGAGATCCAATGTTGATGAGAGACAGTAAGATCGAGATGACGGCAGTGCAAAGCACAGCGTAGACAGGAACGGTGGTTCGCTCATTGACCTTGGACAATGTACGCCAGCCAGGGAGACCACGGTCACGGGCGAAAGACCAGAAGACGCGGGACGTCGAAGCAAGCATACCGACGGTGGCGCAACCGGCGAGGATGACGATAACGGCTGCCATGACGGTGGCGCCGGCTTTGGAGTTGGTCGCCTGTTGGAAAATGTACATGTGGGGGAAGCCGAGCATGCCGGGGCCTGAAGCCATGGCGTCGTCGAAGTTGCCCATGCAGAAGACCATGGCGATGAGCATGGCGAAACCGCAGCAGCCGTTGATGCATAGGCTGAGGAGGATGGAGGTGGGGACGACGACGGAGGGGTTGATGGTTTCTTCGGACATCTGGTGCTGTTGTTAGCGATATTCGCATAAAGGCTTAAAAATCGAGGACTTACATGGAAAGCGGCGTCGGTGCCAACAAAGGCAAAGGCATTACCCATCATACCGACCATGAACGACACACCCTGACTAGACCAGCCTCCATTGTTGACAAAGACAGTAAAGACATCCGATGCACTAGCATGAGGTCCAAGCGTAACAAGCGGAATAAGAATGGCGAAGAAGCCCAGAATATGAAGGATCAAAATCAATCCCTCAAACTTAGGCAACACTGAACTGACGAGGGTGTTGATGAAGACAGCAAAAAGGAAGATGGCCCAGAACAGCAAGGTTCCTTGCCAAAGCTCCGGCTGAAAACCATCGTGATTCAATGTCGCCATTCCCAAGATCATGTTACCCGTGAGAAGAGCACTGGACGATACAGAGCCTTGCCAGCCGCCGACCGTGAGCATGCCTGTGAGGTGACTGAGGAACTTGGAGCACGACCGCGGCGCCATCATGGCGACCCTAGATAAGATATTAGTTACAGATACGTCAAGTACGGGTTTGTATGGCTTACCAGTGATATTGTCCTCCGGAGGTAGGTGCCATAGAGACCAGCTCGCACATGGTAGCGAAAACACTGAAGTTACCAATCCACACCACGATAAAACTGTAGATAACACCAGCTGTGCCACCGTTGTTGAGACCTTGGGCGAAAAGAACAAGAACTGCTTCCCAGGTGATGAGAATAGTGCAGCTGAAGCCGAGAATAGACAAGAAACCAAAATTGCGCTGCGATTTGTCAGTAACTGTACCAATCACGAAAGAATGGTTCGGTGACAATAACATACTCGAAGAACCTGCTTCTTTCCCATACGCTCCAACTGGTCTTTATCATGATAATTTATCGTCGAACTCCTCCCAGAGTCTGGCTCTGCCGCCGTAGAAACTTTGACATCGTTGGCAGCTTTGACGGTGGCATTGTTGCCCATCTCGAAGCTGGGACTGGTGCTGCTGCCCATGGTGGATGGTACGGGTAAGCCGGGAATAAGCAGCGGATGAAAACAAAGAGAGAGAGGAAAGGGATCTGAGGGGAATAAGAAAAAAAGAAACTTCCTGGAATCGAGGAAGGAAGAAAGTTAAAAAGGTATGGATACTGAGGGAAGAAAAAGTAAGGTAAGGTACAGGAATGCCAGATATTCAGACAGACCAGGCCCCTGGACCAAATATCCGGGTCTCGCCTGGGGGTAAGGTCGTTGGATTGATGTTTGTGCGCCACCAACCGAGGGCCGGAAATAGTACTGTTTTGAATAAGAGCATGATTTGCAGTTTTTATCAGCTGCTTAATCGGACTTTGCTATAGAGACATGCTATGTGTACTGTACATCCCTCAAGCTCCGGGTGCTGATCCGGCAGAATGCCCCGATGCCCCCGTCGCCGTCCTTACAGGGTTCATAAAGCAGGGGTCCCTGTTTCTGCAGCGCATTAGCGTACCTGTTGGTTGACGGGTCGAATTTTCTCTGACACAAGCCTTCAGCACCAGAAGCTATGCTTCTCGTTTTTCTTTTTTCTCGATTGTCAGCTGTAACACCCCGCAAAGAAAACCCCAGCATGGAAGGACTTGTCTTGCGCTTACCACGTTTCTTGGCTGGGAGTGATCATCGAAGGTGTGTCTTAGAGTTCTATTTACGAAGCAATCGGTATTGCAGATGCGGGTGAAAGGCACGAACGACGCCACACACGCTTTGACAAATAAGGCCTCGGCAGAAAAGGGTGTGTAGAGATACGTTCCTGCAAGAGAGCGGCTCGGTAAGAGAAAAAAGAGCTCTCGATCTGGCTTGATCATAATAGGCTCGGCTTACTTGCCTCCTTCCAGACTCTTGAGTAATTAGCTCGGATCTACAAGGGTCCAACAGCTCTTACGTTTCTCAATACACGCCGATCATGCGACCTGCTCTATTCGTCAAGGATGGTCTTGGTGATGTATCATATGCTTGCTACCGAGCGGAATTCACTTCAGAGGCTCAGGGCAAACCATTTCACCCCCTGCCCCTGTATGTCAGAATACAGTGCTTAGTTGTCTCTTTGCCCTTTTTTTCCTGTCTGACGCCGGTTGGTCAGAGAAATTCATGCAAATGCTAGGTCAAACAGAATGCCTTGCTTTTTTCTAAAGTGCTTACAGTACAGCTTTTGTTACAGGTCTATTTATGATCAACCATATTTCCTACTCCATATCCGTACATGTGCATGAAATCCGAAACTGCGTTGTAACCCCTCAGAGGGACAATCATGAATAAAATAGTGATGGAAAAAGAAAAAACGGGCCTGCCTCACGTTTGTCTGGGTGTCGCGTCGTGCGTGCTCTCTATGTCTACCTGCCACGTCTGATGGATCAGAATCTTCTGACTTGAGTGGCTTGAGCGGCTTTGGCCATCCCAGCTCGTCTCATGGTCGTGTCTTGGCTTTTTACCAAAATCCTCCATCTCGTGAATCTCACTGCGCTGTGTTCTTGAAACACCGTGTTCATGTGAAGACACAAACGCGTGGGACTTGTTGCTTTGGCCTGTCTTCGTTTTGTACTTTGCATAGCCTGGTTTATTTGTTGGGTAGCCGTTGCTGCTCGACTTACCCTGCCGTCGAAGATCGTCGACTCGGATCTGGCCTGACTCTAGACTGTCGAGGAAGGGTTTGAAGTTGGGCAGGCATACGGTAAGGATGGCGAGACATTGGACTAGTTGGATCGCAATGGAGGCGGGCCAGATCGCGAACGAGTGATCGGCGGAAGCGAACGCCTTGTTGGAGTAATGGATCTGCGCTGCAATCGCGGGCGTTACACTGAATCGCTTGATTAGCCCCAATATTTCACTCGGCCGAGTTTAAAAAAAAAAGAGGATCAATCACTCACAAGATTCTGCTGCCGAAAACACTCATGACGAGGATCTTCTTGGACCAGGATGTCTGGATCTTGAGTACGTTCTCCGCCATGACGACGACGATTATGATGTCGGTGATGATATTGGCGGTAGAGTAGCACGTCCAAAAGGCCTTAAGGTTGATGCACTTATCGTTGTCGCCGTACAGCCACGGTGTTGGTGGTTGACATTGGAAGAAATTGACGATGAGTGCCGTAGCACCCCAGATGCCGACGATGGCTTCGCAGATGATGATGATCCATTTTTGGCTCTTCTGGGCCATGATGCGGAGACTCATTGTGCCGGATAATTTGCAGCACAGGAGAGAGGCGATAAGCATCGTGTTTGTCGCATATTGGCTCTGTTGTGGGTAAATTAGAGACAAGTTTGTTTATTGGTATGTGTTGTGGTAATACCTTGAAGAAGATGTCGCGGTCGTTGGTGCTCAAAACTTCGAAGTGTTGGCCGAGTCCATGCTCACATGCATTGAAGATGGTGGCTGTCTGACAAGCTGCAAGGACCTGTGCGTACAAGCGTAAGTAAATCGACGTGTGAGACAAACAAGCATGTCTTACAGTTGCGACAATAATAAGAATATCGTCGACCCTCAGGGTCTTGATCATGTAAAGCTTGGTCCCCGTTCTTACGAGACATGAAAGGATTGCGATGACAAGAAACATTAACGACAGGACTTGAACGAGCGGGGACTTGTTGTTGGCGGTAATGACTCTCTGAGTTGAACTCATCTTGGGCGGTGCAGCGATCGCCGCGGCGATAATGGCATTCTCTTCGTGACAGGTAAAGATATAAAAGAAACAAGCGAAAGGGAATTTTACGAAAAGAGAAAGGAATAGATCACGGATCTTGCGGCGCACAGGACATAAACGATATAAGAGGCAAGTGACGAGCCAGTCCCCTCGAGGCAAGATGCAGCTGAGGCATGGCCATACAAGCTCAGCTAAGTCACAGCTGATGGTGGAGCGCATCGCGGCCCCCAGATTAAGGACAGATACCTACAGCTTACAGTATACATACATCATGGGCGTGAAAAGAATCTCACAGGCACAAGCAGGATGGTCTCGAACTTGGTTGGATGATGGCGGCCCGGAAACGGTGATGGTAAACGGTATTGAACCCCAAAAGTAGTTTGGCACGGTTTTCTCTTGAAACAAGACGTGACGACCAATAGGTCTGCCAGGAATGCAATCCCCTTCTTCATCGTCACGTACCGTGGTGCTTTGACTGTACATAGCACCACGTTGGTCTAAAAAAGCAAATGGCTGAGTGACAGCCAGCAAGGGCCCCTGGTATTTCTTTGCCTCCATATTTGCACTTCTATTGCGGTTTGGTGCGATGTTATTGACCGGAGATTTATGCAGCCGGGTGGCTCAGCGGCCACACTGTGAGCAATCAGAAAAAGAGTTTCTTCGTCCAGTGAATCTGGCTCTAATTGGGTTTGTTTGTCTATTGATGCTGTTTCGCTGTCACACAAATTGTTTTGCATACCGCAGATCGCAATATCTAACATCTTTTGAATAAAGAGCTATTATAGGATGGGCTGTGCGCCAATCTTCAGGACCACTGGCCTTCCGTCTTCCGCTAGGGCTAGATTGAAAAATCTCAAACGACCGCAAAAGGGCTACACGCCCCCTGAAGAACGACAGGTGGCGTTATGCTTCTACCATGTGAAAGAGCCGCTCGATTCTATTCACCCACCACAGTCCGTGCTCCCCTGAAATCCGAAGGTCCCGCTGATACACGACGTTAAGCCCAATGGGACTGAGCCGAACGGAGATCGGATCCCGTGCGGCGGAGCATGTTAAAATCGACCTTCCTTGTTGATCAGCGCATCCCGCGGTTTATCTTCGCTTACAGTCATGCAAATTCCCATTTTCTAACCCCTGGTTCGATTATTATAATTGCTCCTGCAAACGAGTGGGCATCCTTACGTTCGCCTTTTCTCCTGCATGGAAAAATGCCGGTGTGGCGTTGGTTGTCCCCTGCCTTGTATCCCTGTTTTTATTCCTGCAGAGGCCGAGGAATACGGGAATATAGTAGGGTCTATGACTCTCTACGGCTGAGATGGATCGGTTTTCTTGCGAGGATTGCCTCGTTTCTGCAGATTCCTTGCAAGCATTCCTAGTTAAGTGGCTTTATTGTCCACCCGAAGAAGCATCGATCTTCCGGCTTCCTGGAACTGGACCTGCTCGATGGGTGAGCGAATCGTTCGCATAAAAAAAGCAAAACACGCCAATGTTGTTGGGAAAGCAATGGCCTGATCGACAAATTTAGCCTGCGTAACCCTGCCCGCCTTATCGTTATCAAGATGCAGTAATTAGCTCAGTGCTTGGGTGCTATAGCAGACCTCTAAATGCCACTCAATACAACATAATTCAATCACTTATCCTCTTATGTGACAACCCTCCTTTAACTCCGTACCCTTAACAAACACCATGACGCTCAAATTAGTCGAGGTAGACACTGCTACCGACTTTGAGGAGCTTATAGCATGCCAATGGGCTTCTTACGAAAATCCCCTGCAGCCATTCTTCCGCATGTTTTGTCCCCTGCTTGGTGTAGGTCCATCGGCGCATGCGGATTCACTCAAAGAGTCTGTGAAACTACAATTGAAATGGCACAATGAGGACCCGACGAGTTACTGGGGAAAGGTGGTGAATCACGATGGCAAAATTGTCGGCGGCTGTTTGTGGAAGATTTGCCCGACAAACCCCTTTGACACGGATGACGATCATACATACGCTTATTGGCAGCCTGAAGGGGAAAGACGGGAGTTCATTTCGCAAGCTTTGAAGCAATTCGATGCCCCGCGAGCGGAAATGGGTGCTAGACCTCAAGTCTGTATGTCTCAGTCGACGTTTCATCCGCCAGCTATATGCGCCGAACACTGATCTCTCATAGACGTCAATATCGTCTTCACACACCCAGACCACCGTCGCCAAGGCGTAGCAAACGTGATCATGAACTGGAGCAAACAAAAGGCCGACGAGATGGGCGTTGAACTCTGGCTTGACGCCACTGAGCAAGGCGTGCCTGTTTATGAGAAACACGGTTTCACTGTTGTCAATGTCAACACTATTCAGCCAACAAAAGAGAACCCAGGTGACGAATGGAATAAAGTTAAGGAAGAGTTGGGAACTATGACCTTTAGACAGATGTGGAGACCGGCTGGTGGTGATTATCAGGAGGGTACGACTGTGAAGCCGTGGGAGACTGTGGATATCACGTATGAACCTGAGCCGGCGTTCGTGAAGGCTTATGTAGCTTGAGGGGACGAGAGAGCTGTCAAGATGGGAAAAGTATGGGAGTCTTGAGGATATAGAGAGATTAAGCTATAAATAGTCTACATGGGATGTGTAATAGTATCTTACTTGCTGCCATTCGAGTGATATCCACATCGATAGATCAATAATTCAAGTAAACGATGAATATGCGATCCTCCTGCGCATTTAATGACACATATGTCTCATACGTTTCCATTTTCTAGGAGGAATAGGAGAGAAGAGGAATGATAGTAAAGATGCTCAGATTATGGTAACCTATGAGGGTATCGATATATTTGCCATTGATACTATTTTGTTCGCTTTGCATGTGTAGGGTAATCATCTATCATGACTGTTATCATGTGTCCATTTGCTTTTGTATATGCTTGACACGACGTTGAATAAATATGTTATTTCCGTGTAGTCTCCTGCCCCTCCCGTCAATACATGTCCCAAATCCAATGCCCATACCTCGCTCGGCAAACTTCACTGGCGAATTGGCTCCGATTGGCAGAAGTCCTGGTGAGTCATTTCTACAATGTAGATCGGCAAAAGACGCGTCGTTTGCAAGAACCCTCCTGCTACGACCCTAACTCTCTGTAATATCCATCTCTTCACAAAGTCAAGTACGTCTCAGTCCAAGATCTATGACATTGGGGCAGTGCACTAACCAACCCAGCACCTTTCGTTTACGTACTCGACAACACAACTCATAAACATGAGCGTCAGCGAACACGGCACCATTCGAAGCGAACTCCGTAATCTCAAGGTCCTCGAGGGACCGGCAGAGAAATGCAATTTCAGTACTTTCCCTCCCGCACCAGATGAGGCATTCCGAAAATGGTTGAAAGAAGCCATCGAAGCCGGTGTCAAGGAACCTCACGCAATGACAATTTCCACTGTCGACGAGGACGGCTGTCCAGATGCCCGAGTTCTCATTCTGAAGAACGTTGATGCACGTGGATGGCACTTTGCAATCAAGGGCAATAGCCCGAAGGGCGTACAGCTCGCTGGCAATCCAAATGCTGCTTTGACGTTTTACTGGCCTGATCAAGGGCGACAGATTCGTATACGGGGAAAGGCAGTTGCGTTGCCGGATGGTGAATGCGAGCAGGATTTTGCAGATCGACCTTTGTCGTCTAAGATTGCGGCGTTGGGGTCGAAGCAGAGTCAGGTACTAGAGGATGTGGATGAAATCGAGAAGAATATGGAGTCTGCCCGACGGGAGTTTGAGGACAATTCGCATCTGGTTTTGCCAGACTGGAAAGTCTATGCAGTTCTTCCGAAGTCAGTAGAGTTCTGGCAGGGATCCAAGGACCGACTTCACCAGAGGCTGCAGTACAGGCGTGATTCTGCGGGACAGCGGTGGGAGAAGCAGCTTTTATGGCCTTGAAATTGGGAAATGGGTGGTCGGTTATTTGATTATGCGGTTTATCCACCGGCATATAAAATAGTACAATACAGAGTCGGCACTATCGTGAAACAAGATTACATATATTCTCTTAAAACGCGCCACAACGTGCTGATTGTGACACCGAAATACTCTGCAAGACAATTAAGTAGAGCAGCGCAATTTCAATAATCGCGACCTCATCTTCCAATAACATATGGCTTATCGTCCTTGAAAATCAAACCAGGTTTCCTCTCTGCCAAGTCAAGCACCATCTCAGCGAAATAGCTATTCGCCCAAGCAAACCACGGCCTTGTGAAAACACTCGAGTTGTAGATATTAACGCTCTCATGGATAAGACCAAGTCCAGAGGTGTTCTCCAGAATAATATTCAGTCGCTCAGTGATTTCCTTATCATCGTCTGAGCCATAGATTGCCGAGACGTGTGCCATTGGCCATGGATTGGTGGCGTTGGCGTGTGGTCCGCCAATGCCGCTGAAGGTCTCACCGACTGCGTAGTATGGGTTTGCGCGGGAGAAAAGAGCAGATTTCGTCTTTTTGTATGTTGGATCGTCCCGTTTGAGAAAGCCTAGGTATGGGAGTGAGACTAGACTGGGAACGTTGGCATCGTCCATGATGTACTGGCCGCCATAGCCATTGGTCTCATATGCGAAAATACCATTTGAAGTAATAGTATGGTTCCACACTGCTTGACGAATTGTCTTCGCGTGGCGCCGCAGTGTGCCAGAGAGACTCTTCTGGTTGCCCACTTTGTCTAGTACGGTAGCTACGTTGTCGAGCTCCACAGACATCATGGCATTGTCGGAGGTGATGTAGTTGAAGACACACAAGTCATCAGAAGGGCGATGACTGCACGCTACAAGGCCGTTGGCTAGCTTTGGTTCGCCGTTTCCGCTGTTTGGTACAGGTGGTGAGAGTGAACCTGCCTGGCCTGTCCAGTTGTAGTAGCTGATGTAGTCCCAGTCATTGGCCCATGTGTTTTGGGATTGTTCGTTAATGACTCGGAGGATCTGCTTCATAGCATCCTTGACTAGAGGGGGGTTTGTCAATCAGTACAAGTTTTAGATTGTTGTAGCGCAGGTTGACCTACAGTTGTCATTGATAAAGGAGGAGTCATGTGTGTTGTCATAGTAAGAGCGTGCGATCTTTAGAAAGCCTGCGAGGGAGTCGAGTTCGTACTAAGATCTAGTCAGAGAGGTATTTCGCGAGGCTGTGAGGGAGTAATTACTTTACACTCGAAGACGGTCTGATTATCGACAGGACTAGAATAGGTAGAGTTAGCATGGTAACTCGACGCATTTGCGAAGGTGTCGGATGGAACTCACGGATTGACGGTAACGAGCTCGGCATAGTCCTAAACACTTCTGTCAGCATACCAAAATTCAGAGACAATCGACTGATGTGAAGCCTTGACCGGATATGACATACATTCACAGAGGGACTCAACCCGCTCTCAGGTGGCGGCTGAAAAGCACCTGCAAACATCGGCTCAGCATATGATTTGTGAACTATCCCACACAACAAACATACCACAATATGGATATTCGGAGATGTACCTCGCCTCCGTATTAATAATGGCCTTCACAAGCGCTTGAAGGTTCTTGTCTTGAGGCAGCAACTTATACAAGTGAGCAAACTGATTGCCCGTGTCACGCAGCCATTGCGCAGTAATATCACCAGTGACGATAAAAGCAAGGTTCTTTTTCGCATCAAAGTACTTCACCGTCGTGTCTAGCGTAGATGGAAAGGTATTTTCGAAAAGACGCGCTAGGTCAGGGTTCTTGACACGCTTTTTGATATCACTTATAACTTTCTGCAAATCGTTAGCGATTAGTTCTGTGAAATGGTTACTTCCAACATACTTCGACTGCGGGGCTCGTGAAAGTTCTGCATTTTTCACTAGGTCTCATAAATGGAAGTTTGAGTTTGCCTGATGATAATGGCGCATGGGGTTTTTGCGAATAATCGACATAATCAGGACATGAACTCGGTGTGCGGTTTTGAGGCTTGTAGTCTTTCCAGGTCGCAGCATCAGTGCCTTGGAGGAGCGCCAGAACACCAATGGCAATTCCAAGCGCCTGTCGGGAGAAAGAGTAAAACATCATTTGTCTTGGCACAACTTTTGGTGGATTGTAGGTTCAACAACCACTCTGGAGAAGGGGAGTTTTATTTATATGGTGAAATCTACGAAGCAAAAGTTTAAATCTTATCCGACGTGATCCGAAATGACTTGCTGATCTTTCTCCAGATTGGCATAAAATGCGGGGGAAGTAGCACTGGTGAGACGATCGACCTTGATTCTATGTAACGTTGATGATGTTTCTCGGGCCTTTTGCAAGGTGAATATGGGGATAACGGTGACGTAGGATATTGACTTCTGGGGTTTTCGAATTGTGAAGCTATCGTGATTGGCGCGCATGATGCACCTAAACCCTCAATGTTTTGTTTCTGACGTCAACCAGAACCTTTTACTCCATAAATATGCGCAACTTTAAACAGTCACTGTGAAAATATTAAGATCTCGAGGCAGCTTCCCTGATGGTTGAAAGAGATTATCTTGAGGGATTGTGATTGCTATAATTCAATTGTTTCCAAATTCGTAGCTACAAGTAGACTCCGATGTGGATACTTCGGTGCTTGAATTATACCGACGTCGGCGAACTTGAGGGGTTCTGGGCCGCGGAACATCCATGGCAGACATCCTCGGCAGTTACCACGATGGCCTCATTAACATTTTAATCTCTTACTTTAATCATAATCCAACTATCTTCCCGAATACACCACTCAGACCGTCTATCGTATCATCCCCCAACCATGGCAGACTTCACCGAGTACGGCGCTGTTGCGCAAGAATGGCTTACAGTGAAAGATAGCAGGCCCGCTATCCCTTCCACACTGGATCTCAAAGAAATGCAGCGCCTCACAAATATGTACAGAGAGCAGTTGGCTCAAAGCGAGTTGCAAAAACTCACTGGACCTCTTGCGCATATGAAAGACTACACTGTCACTGCAAGAGACGGATTCGCTCTCGAGGTACGAACTTACAGGCCTGTTTCAGCGGCCGGTGAGGCTCGTCTGCCAATCTACATCCACCTTCACGGCGGCGGTTACGTTTTCGGTAACATTGCGAGCGAGGATGCCATTTGCACTGCCATCGCCACAGGAGCCAATGTCACCGTCGTTAATCTGAACTACCGACACGCGCCGGACTACGCCTACCCGACAGCCTGGGAGGATACCGAAGATACCTTTCACTGGGTACACGACCACATCGATGACATCTTGGGAATCCCTAGTCAAGTGGTCATTGGCGGTATATCTGCTGGTGCTCAACTTGCAGCTTCTCTTACGCTGAGACAAAACATCTCACCGGATGGGCTCTCACGACCTAAGCTTGCTGGCCAAGTCTTGATGATTCCCGCATTGGTTCATCCCAAGTGCTACGACCACGTACTTGCTCAGATGAAGGACCCATCGCTGTCATCATATGTTCAGAATGCAGATGCTCCTATGATTAACAAGGCGGCGCTGGACAAGTTCAGCAGTCTACTGAAAGTCGAAAATCCAGATCCTAAAGACGTTCGATTGAATATTGGTCTTGCAACTACTGAGCAAGTGAAGGGCCTTCCTCCTACTGTGTTTGGAATCGCTGGTTTGGATCCCTTGAGAGATGAGAGTCTTCTATACGGCATGAAGCTTGTTGAGACAGGGTAAGACTTCTATTTTCAATATCTAAAGATATCAACTGACATATATCACAGGGTACCGACAGATGTTCATGTATTTAAAGGTCTCCCTCATGGGTTCCGCCGGTTCGGAGATCAGTTGACTGAGAGCAAGAGATGGGACGCAGTGATGGAGAATGGAATTAAGTGGGCTCTCTCAAACCCTGAGCCTTCTGCCAAGTTTGAGATTAAGCTTAAATAGATATTTCGGAGTTTGGATTTACTGAGTATAATTGCTTCAGTATTCTTATTGAATCAATCAGAGCATAGTTTTCTGACTGTGTTCTACATTGGTTTCATGTGGGAGCTTCTTCTAATGTCTACTAATACCATTAAATACCAACAACGACCAGGCGAGCAGAAGTTTATGAATCCATATCCATGTCCTGAAAATCAACTGAATGTTCGACCATGTTCCATGACAGCGTTCTGGTTTTCAACAACGATATAATCCACACCCACAATCAACCTCATCGACTTGGGATCAATGAAGTTGGCTTCATCAGGCTGAATAACATTGACATAATGCGGATTCATGCTCATAGCCTGGAACGTCTCCATATTCTGCACCCAAAACTCCGCAGCGCCGTCAAATTCGAGGACTTGAGGGGCGCCTGGAACACGAACAAGATCACGGTACTCAGGTGTGGAGTGATACTACGAACACTATGTCAGATAAACTCCAGTGATCATCGCGGAGGGGGGGATATACCTGGGAGTACTTATACAGACCCATGCGGAGATGAAAGTCCCCAGCAGTCTTGACGTGGTTGTTGGCCCAGTAGCTGTTGAACTCCTCAGGTGTAATGCCTTCCTTGCGGTTGTAGAATAGCTGGATGTGGTACATCTTCTCAAGATTCTTGGTGCATGTTTGCTTGTAGGTGAAGGGGCAGCATTCTGCGGATGTGGCTGGCACGGGGGTGTAGTCCGCTCGAGGATGGGGAATACTCTTTGCCGCAGAGGTCAAAGGTAGAATGGAGAGGAGAAAGCCTATGAATTTCATTCTGAGGCAGAGGGGTTTCCCTGTACTGGTGTTACTGGTACTTGAAAAGATTTTGTAACAGTACATTTGGAGAGGCCTGTAGATAATATTTATATCTGATATTTGCATGCCTTGCTAGGCATACTGCGAATGACGAACTACTAATCTGGGAAGCAATTGCGTGTATTGTCTTGAGATTGTAGATTTTTCTCAATTTCGCAGGACCGTAAGCACCACTTGCGGAAAATGATTGACGTCCCGCGAGTTGTCGCGCCGCGAAAAGCGAGGCAACCGTAAGCGGGCGAGATGAGGGAGTAAGCACTGCCACAAAATATTATTTAAACCGTAACAGTGTAAATACGAGCATAGATCAGATGGAGTATTTAACAGGTATAAACAAAGAAACGCAAAGACATATTCATTTTCTAGACGTCTGGTGTTATCTCTTAGGGAAATGTTCAGCAAACAATTTACTTTGTGTAACCCTTTATCAATGTCAAGAGTATGTTACCGTAGATGAATAACTCAACCAGCCTATAACAAGTAAAAACATACGTCTGTTGTCTACGACTCGCGTCCCCAGTCGCCATCGCCGCAATAACTTCGCCGTCGTATCAAACTCATCAAACTCAACTACGAATCACACTTAGACTGCAGTAAACCCAGGGCCTCTGTGTCGCGATTCCTTACGTTCAAAGCTATCCTCAGCATGACTTGAGGTCATAAGAACATGCGACGGCGCAACATCCGCAAGGGTCTCTCCCGTCCCCTCGAGATCTTGTTCCACATCGACGTGATCCTGGATCTTGAGAAAAATGACTGGCGATGCTATGACGAGTGAAGCAGCTAATAACACCCAGTTACTCATGAATTGTGCGTGGAAAGACACTTTTCTGGCGTCCAGGTTGTTTGAGATGGCGGCCCCGGCGGATTGTATGCCTTTGTAAAAGCCGATGTAGTTAGCTGCGCGGCGACCTGAGTTGGACAAGGCGCCCATGAACCTATAATTGTTAGCAAAGTAATGGTTGGTGGACGGGAGACAAACCAGTAAACGGTAGCCTGCCAAGCGGCATCGTAGAAGCCATAGAATAGGTAAAGAAACATCGGCCCCATGTAACCCGAGTCTTTCCAGTCCTTGGAGTAAAAGTCTTTAGCATCGGTCATTTCTCGAGTGTATGTCCTCTGATGCACATAGCCCCCACCCCAAACAACGAAAGTAAGAACGAAGAGGACAACGAGAGAAATCTTGGCTCGCACGGACCGACGAATATGATCCAAGTCTAGAAGGTAGCCCCAGATGGCAGCAGCGGCGATTTGAGCAAGCCAGTAGAGGAGGCTGTTGAGGGCTCTAGTTCTTGTCGAGAAGTATGCACCGTTGACGATGTTCTGCTGATAGACGTAGAACCAATTGGACGAGAAGAACATTGGAAATAGAAAAACCACAAAGGGTTCGAATCGGATGGTTTCGTAAAGTCCCCAGAATTCGCTCTGCCATGTCGGATTCTTCATGAGAATGACATATGATCCGTCTTTCCGAACAACATCATTTGCGTTACAGAGCAAAAGGGCCAACGCGGCACCGAAGAACATTAGGACAGTGAATCCAATGTAAGTGCCGTCGCTCACGTCACGTTTGGAATTGGCGTCGATGTTGTCGCCCAAAGGGATCTGCAATATATTATGAGTTTCCCTTTCTCAGTAGATATCTTTGGACTGGAGGTCAAGAGTCAAACTTCGGTCCTTGGACAATTGTACTCACCAAACTTCCAATCACAGCTCCCATATTGAAAATTCCCCAGAACCAGGCAAAGTAACGTCCTTTTTGGTGTTCATGTGGATACGAGACCATGATAGTTCCTTGAGCTGTCCATAGCATAGCTGCGCAAACACCAAGGAGCACGCCCGCAATGATGTTGAAAGCATGTATATCGTTTCTGAAATGGACCTCTAATAAGATGCTGATAGTGTAAATGCCATAGCCGATTCCACCAAAAGCCAGAGTCAGCTTTACACCAAGTCTGTTGACGACTGTACCACCGAAGAAGCCAACAACGGCGAAAGTGCTGTACAAGGCCGTGTTCTAGAGAATCAGTAAATATTTTGTAGTACTGAAAGCGCTGGCTTACCATGTCATTCACGAGTTTTGCATCCGTTCTCCCGCCAGCACCCATACCATTGAGGGCGTTGAACATGCCCGGACACAAGAAGCATACGAAAGCTACCATGCCCAACTGAACTTTGGGCGAGGCATACCAGGGCAGGGTATATCCGAAGATTCGCAACTGGCGATACTTGTAGCCTTGAGGCACATCCACGGTACCAGTTGAGTAGTTGTATAACGGATCGCGGTTCATGTACGAAACAGCCTTGGGGTTGTTGACTGGGGCGGATTGACCCGCCGCTGGTGTGTTAAGGGACATTGTAACTACTGCCGAGAAATTGAGACAAACAAGGCCTGAGCTTTCCGGGGAACCCCGAGTGTTTAAAGAGGTTATCGGAATTATAGGCGATCTTAAAAGTATGGCAAACAGCTGACGTGGCGGAGCACGGCAGTGCTCAACTTAGTAAAGTATCCGAGATAACTTGGTAGCTGGTATCACAGCTTGTTGAGATGCAGCTTTTGTACGACATTACACCGGAAGCCGTAGTGGCGCACGCTATACCGTGACATTGGCGCATACAGACCAAAGCAATCCACAGCCTTGTGTATAAAAAGCTACCGATGTAGTAGGTTCCTGAAAGTGTAGCTATTTATAGAACCATAGGTAGGAACGATAAAGTCGCCAAAGTACAAAATCGGGGTGAACAGGTGGTCAGACGATCACAGCCCCCAAAAGATGCCACGCAATGTATGCTGTAATAGCCGCGATATGCTGAGTGACAGGCTCGACCTGCAACGGCGTGGAGTAGGGCTGATGCAGCTGAACGGCTGGGCTCTTGAAATGGATGACTGCATGATAATAGGCAGTAATCAGAGTGATGTGATAAAAGAGGCTTGTGGCAGCAAATGAACGGCTTTGACAGTGTAACACCAGAGTTCTCACCAATTCACAGCCCGAACTTCTGCACGGGCCTCATATTCGCAAGATATGAGCATTTTTGAAATGCCGATAGGATGCAGAGGGCCTGACCATGGCTCAAGACCGATCCATAAGAGCAAAAACATAAGTCTATAGGACGGTGGGATGCTACATGCCAGCAAACTGGAGTTCTTTAATGGTGACATAAAAGTCAATATTTACCGCGCTCTGGAGCGCCGGGGCTTTTTGAGTTCAAAGCTTTCTTGCGTGTTCTTTTAAATTTGGGTGAAGCCCGGCATTCAGAAAATTCCAATTTTCCATTGAATAGACATTGTATCCATTGCCCTCACAGACTTGATTCCTAAGCAAGCCGCTTTCCATTTCAGAACTACCTGGAGATGCAGATCTGATTCACACAGACGCAATATTCACATCCACAGAGCTGTCCATCAGCCAGGAGGCCAAGACACTCGCCATCAAGGTCGCACTAGGAGGGCACAGCAATGGGGATCGTTATCGTTGGTGCAGCATTAGTGGTCTCCGTGGTAGGGGTGACCTCGGCGGTGGTCTCGGCGGCGGTGGTGGCCTCGGTGGTAGCAGTAGTCGTATCAATGATCTGCACACACTGTTCCTGGATGCAACCGCAGCGAATAGCATCGCACAACTGGACGAACGCCAGGCAGTCTGACGCATCCTTGCAGGGGAAGAGATCCGCAGGGACAAACGCGGACATGGTGGAAGTAAGGGCACTGGTGGTGACTGTTTCGCTCAGGGTGAGGAAGGTGGTCAAGTCGGTGGTGACATCGAGACCGGAGGTACTGAGGATGGTGGACGTGGCAAGGGAGGTTTCATCGTTTGTGGCCGAGGTCTCCATGCTTGTGGTACCGGAGGTGACGGCTGAGGTGGTCACCGAGCTGGGACGACAGGGGCCGGCGCTGACGCCGATGGAGAGGGCGATGACGCCGGCGATGAAGCTGGGGAAGATCATTGTGAACGAGTGTGGCAATATCGGAGATATCAGAGGTTTGAACGAGTGACGGGCTGAGCGAGCTTCAATGATGACAAAAGACGGCGCGAAACACAGCGAGGAGGCGCCAATCCGTTATATATCACCAGTGAAATGCTGATCATACGTCATGCAATTACAATCCCTTTCCTTACACTAGGGGGGAAAAGCGCATCTCATCACGATCAACAACACTATAAACACGGGTATTCAGGGGAAATTACAACACGCATACAAAGCTTAGAACTAAGAGGGGACTATCGATTTTGTCCCTCGCTTAGCGTCGTGTTTTCTGTTTTTCGTAAACGCTACTCAACGCCACCTTGACTACCAGACGTTTAGGCTCTTATCGTTTAAATTGCGTGACGCATATGATTTTCAGCTAAACAGATAGAAACAGTTCAAAATTCGAAATGGCTGAGGTAGCTTGCGCTCTGACTCGGGAGTTGTTGAAGCCGTGCCGGGAATCTGGACATTGGAACAGGGAGGTTTTTTCTGTTCCAATTCTTGTAGACTTGCAGTTAAAGCCTTGATTCTCTAACATGCCCGTGCTAAGAAATGTCCCTATTTGGGCATATTCTGATTTGGTAAACAATATTACGGAACAGCCCTAGGGCCGATCTGCGTAACCGCAGCAGATTGACATATGTTGGTTAACGAAGGTAAGAGTTCACATTGGCAATACCAAAGACGGATATGAGAGAGTGAAGTGTTAACGTACGAGTAACCAGACGATTGATGTTCAAGTCACAATGAGTAGAAGAATTAGGGTATATAGACAATGCAAATATTTTCACCCCACAAATCCAAACATAATTCCAGGATCTAAGCAGCAAATAACAGACTGGGATAGTATTGAACTCCGTAGAACCTTATCGACTGTAACAGAATAATAATTGACTGTGACTATGAACATCCATGCTTAGCATAATAAAGTGAGCCGCTTTTTGCATTATCAGACCAATGGCGTCGAGTTCAATATAAGCGAAAGTGAAATTCGGACTAGCTTGCAAATCATCTCACGCCCTTGGACTACGCCTTGTCATCGACAGAATGACCTCTTCCAACAATCTCACATGGGATTCATTCATATAAAAGCAGAAAGTCATAAGTTCACAACTATCACCACAGACATCATCACGAGCATTCACCGACAACCCGTTAACCTCAACCAATCACCTTAAAAACCAAAATGTCACAAGCAACTTCTGTCCCCGGAGTCCTCTCCTCCTTCACCGAGAAATGGTCCCCACGTCTCGTCGCCGCTGTAAACGACCACCACGTCAAAGTCGCCAAGATCGACGGCGCTTTCATCTGGCACGCGCACCCGGACTCAGAAGAGCTCTTCTACCTGCTCTCTGGGAAGTTAACGATGGAGATCCAAGGCGAAAAGCCTGTGGTCATGAAGGAGGGGGATATGTATGTTGTGCCCAAAGGCGTTACGCATAAGCCTGTGGCGGAGAATGCGGTTATTATGATGATTGAGAAGGAGGGTACCGTGAATACGGGTGACCAGGAAGGTTCTGACAGAACCAAGAAGGTTCAGGATGCTAGGTTGGAAAGCTGAGCATGTCAAGACTGAAGCAGAAATAAGGATGCTTCATTTAACGAATGCGCCCTGGGCCGGCACGATTTAGCATATATGCTATGGTGATATATGAAGCATGGTCACCTGGAGTAGGCATCGAAATATTCCAGGCAGGTATGGTTATGAGGTCTTACCATTGCCTCTAAGTCATAGATCAAATGAAAGATAGGCACGGTTGGTGACGGTGAAAAGGGGACTGTAACGACAAATTAATCAGCAGAAGACACAGACCCTTTTATGAACCATAAAACTTTCTCTGTGGCCATACAGCCTTCCAATAGAACAACACTATCCAATCTATCAATATGGGCTGCACGAAGCTTGTAGATGCCATATACACCAGGAATGGCTTGGTCACCCTGTTCCTCATATTCCCTATTAAGTCGGCGGCATGTTTCACATCGCAGAGCTTTTCCAACGTAGCTGACATAGTGAGATCGACCTTTAAGCTCCGGCAAAGAAGGCAAGTGAGAATCAACCTTTTCACATCCTGACCTCACGTGCAGCAGCCATAGCAGGTGTGTAAAGGTTCTGATAATTTCCTTATTCTTATAATTTATATGATATTATATAAATTATAATAGAAATTCTTCATTTTATATACTACTACACAATACTATGCTTAGGTAAACCTAAATCCTCTAATTGCTATACATTCTATATAACTATATTGATGTATGTATCCCCAGCTGCCTCGTTGTCGGAACTTTTGCACGGAACTGTACCAACACCACGGCTTCTCGCGCCTCCCTGATCAAATAATGGAATCGCAGGGAATATTTCTCTGAAATGATGTTCTTTCGCTTCTTTTGTACAAGTATATTTTAATGAATACTAGTTCAGCAGTTACCTGAGAACTTTTGTGACTGCAACGCAAAGGTGGACAGGAGCTACCTCTTGTCGCAAAGACAAAAGAGATGATAGGATCGCCTCGATAGTGAAATGATTTAAAGCCAGTCACTGTTGAAATGTCACGGTGCAAGTTCCAAATTGTAGCTTAGATGTGCTGTTTATAGCTATGCACTTGCTGATGTTTTCCTTTAAAACAATGTTAAGATTGACATTTAAAAAATGCCATTTTCCCACCAAATTGATACTATATTCCAATGACCTCATGAGTTTATCGCTATGCAGACAGTCAAAGAAAATGCCTATTTGCTTGGACCCTACTTCTATAAACCGCCCATCGTTCTATTATTGCACAAGAATCTGCTCATTGATAAGCCTCTGCCTCAGCTCCGCCTGAGCCTTCTTGATAAATTCCTCCTTGTTAATCCTCGATGTCCAAAGTGCCGTAGTTGATCTGAGGGCAGTCGAGGCGGCTATAAAAAAGCCCGCAGCAGATGCTCCGCTTGGATCGACGGGTGCAAACATCAGGCTCGTTCCTGCAGCTACGGTTGCCATACCCGCGGTTGCGATGAGGAATGTCGAGTCTCGAGCAATACCAGCCTTTTTGACCTCTTCGCTGAAGAATGTTGGGAATCTGGCTTTGACATCTGCGTCTCCGACTAACTCAATGAGCAGGCGAATGAAGACCTGGCAGTTGTTTTCGTCGTAGACGTATTTCTCCTGAAGCGATGTTTGCCAAATGAGATCCGCTACAGAACATTGTTAGTTATACTGTAAATCGCAGGTTTGGTTGAGTACATACCGATTTTCTTGATGATGTTATGAGGCCAAGGCCTAGCCGTGTATCCAACCAGCTTTGGCTCGCTAACACCTCTCTTCTCAAATTCCTTGATGGCCTTCCAGTCGCTGAGAGACAAAGTTCTGATCCAATAGTTCCCCTTGAGTTTGTTCTTCTTCTTCTCAGGATCGGAAGCTCTGGTGAGCTCGTAACACATGCCGTTGATGCATACAGCCCAGTGGCCGATAACATCGATCGGTTTCTTGAAGAGCTTCCTCTGGTTCTTGAGAGGCGTGGTGAAGAGGTAGATGGGATAGACCGATTGTTGGTATTGCCAAGGCAAATCCATGGTGCTGGTAGTATGTGTAGATGTTGTTTTTGTGGAGTGGTGCTTGTTGAATATGGGTGGAATCTGTAGTCGTTTGGCATAACAGATGGAAAAGATTGCAACCACAATAGTTTATATAACTCTCAAGGTATAACATATCTCGGTCGCATAGACACATGTGAGCTCTATTAACGTGTATTACTAAAATTGTCCCTCCCAGGGCTCGCTCCAAGGTGACCACCACTACGATACTGTTAGTGTTGGGGGCTGTTCAGCTGGATCATCGTTTTGCACTTTTCATATGGAAGACTGCGCATCCGAAAGCCATAGAACAGGGGTCTTTCAAGAGTCAGAAGCTTGACCGGTGTTGCACAACCCAGGACTGACCACTAAGCATCAAGCATTTACCAGTGGCTTGACAAGGCGGTTTGTAAAGCCCTACATGGCGGAGTCATCTTGGGCATGCAAGACAGTTCAAGCGGTAGGGCTCTCGTATTAAGCCAATCAGTTCAGAATTACCACCTCCCTGTAAGCGCACCAGGCGCCTGTTTGTAAGCGAGAATAGGATTGTGACTTGCATCTCAACCGTGGCGAGGCGCAGCGCAGAGCCTCAGAGTCCTTCTGTGTCACTTTTGTGCGTCAGCCGTGCTGCTGTTGGTTGAGAATTCCGTGTAGTCCGTCGGACTTCGCATAACAAAACAGCTTTACCCTTTCCGAGTGCGAAGCTCCACACCACTTACATCCTGTCAGAGGATACTTATTCGGTCATTTACCAGATGGATTGAAGCATTATCATTCTCCGTGCGACTTATACCATAGGACCAAAATGAAACGCAGCACGAATCTAGCTCAGATCTCATTTCTGAATTATTTCACGAGTTGGGACTGTCTTTTCCTGCTAATATCCAAACTGCCTCTCGTGATCTTGACCTTCACTTATTCTGGAGCATACAAGTATCATACACTCCACCCGATACGGGCGATCAAGTTGCACCAAGGGGACGAAAGTGCGACGATCAGGTCTTTGGCCCATTTCCGTTTGACCAAGATTGAAGAATTGAGATTTGTCCAAGGAGCAGTGAGTTGATCTTCACCATGAAAATAGATAACAACGACTGATCTTTCAAGGCAACCTTGTCTGGTGCAGCAGTAATCGGCGTGTTCTCCTGGCCCACCACCGAAAAGACAATATGGGCAACGAAAATGTTGTGGAACTGGAGTTTATTCCTTTCTTCCTTTGCCCTTATTGGTTCAGCACATCAGCGTCTTTTGCGACATTTGCCAGAAACAGTGGACGAAGAATTTGGCGAGCAAAAACTCAGAGTAGCTCTTAGTCTGTTTCTACAGCCTCCCGTCGACAAAGAGATGAAAGCTTCCGATGATGGAGGTAAAGCTACGCGCAGTATAAGTCGGAAGATGCTTTGGTTTTGGCAGTGTCCAACGATGCTTATGAGCTTTTCTTGGGTGTTCTTTCTCATTGGGTATGCACTGCATCTCCTCACTCCGATATTTGACCCGTCTCAAGCGGAGATCTCTCGTAAGGTAAGTTACAAAAGGTTAAAAATACAGAGGTACAGGGACAATATCTAACAAGATACAGGTTGCCATTCTGACATTATGTGGTTGTGGACTGGTCGTCTCCAATTTCGTGTTTTGTGCAAGTCTTTGCCAATACCGCCTGTCAAAAGCCGAGAAGAATTCCCCGAAGACCACAATAGAGCTCTCTCCAGTTTAGAAACATGTTTTCCATACAAGATTTGGACATTAAAGCAAAGTTAACGCAGTAGAAGGCATCATGGATCATCTTGACCTGCGGGAGACGGCCTTCGCTGATCCAATCATATACTCATAGACGCTTAGACTAGAAACTTTAACGGCTTCCATGAATTGACTCCCCATTTTCCAATTCCCTTGGCCAAAAGATAATATCAAATTATGATGACTATGTCAGATGGCCTCAAGAGCCTGCTTAGCAAATAGTAGTGTCTGTATCATATGTCAAGTCGTCTACAGGATGGCTTGTACGTTTGATTTTAGGTTGAGGCAAGCTATACCAATGATAAGTGAGGCTCGCCTTTGAAATTTTCCAAGATTTATCAGAGCTGTTGAATTATCAACTCTCGAGAAGTGGTTTCAGGGTGCAACGCCTTGGACCTTAACAAACACGGGTTTAAACAAGACAATGTCTTTCAGATCTAATATTTTAACGGGTTGAAATTCAATAGGATTAGACCCTGCATTTAAAACAGGGTTTCCTTTATAGACTGATAAATCCCAGTGTGGTAACCGATCCCAAGCGTGAGGCCAGTTACACAAATGGCCATTGCCCCCAAAGCGATCCACAGGCCTTTTCGAGACTTGATAGAGCCGCCGTTGCTAGAGACCATGCCCCTGGTTACGCCTGATACCCAGTTTATGGAAGCCTCCAGACCCTCCAACAGTTTCTCTCGACCAACTGAGTAGTAAATGAGCGCACATAATGTGACACTGTATCCGAGGAGTTGGATAGGTGTGATTGTTACGTGCCAGATTAGGACGGAGCAGATAACAAGCAGAATATTCTTGAAAATGCCTGATAATGACATGACAAGGCCGGATGTTTTGCCAATCTGTGTAAAGTTAGTGACATATCTGTTTTACTAGAGTAGTACTCACCAGAACCATGCTGGTAAAGTTGAGGGTAAATGCAACAGCGGCGTTCAAGAATAGCGTAGAAAAACCAACTCGATGCAGGTCCTCCATATCAAAGTACGGAATTTCGATAATGCTAGCCACGAGAAGGTTCAAAACGGCGACTACAGGAGCATAATAGTAGAGGCCGACCATAGCATCCATCTTTAAGCCCTCGCTGTTGAGCATGATCTGGGTCATGACAACTCTCACGGCCTCGAATGCGAGACCACACATCTGAAAAACGAACCCAATGATGGAGAACTCGATCATACCAGCGCTCGCGACTGCGACACCCAGTGCAATGACAAGAATGTTGACGACCTTTCCGATGGTGGGGTCGACGACGCCAAATAACCATGACACGAGAAGGACTGAGACGGGTGAGGCTGCCTTTAGCATTTGAATGACGGCCACAGAGAGATATAAGTAGACGAAGTTGGAGGCGACCAGAGATCCGGATGACACGATTCCGATGGGCAGGACCGTGGTAAGGAAGAACTCCCAAGTGTTTGGGAGATTATGGCGGCTGTCGAGGTAACTTGTCGTGTGGGCGAGGATCTGTGTGACAATGGTGGCAAAGATGAGATGCCATGTTACTAGCAAAATAGCTGTGAAATGATATGGTTAGAAAATCCAGATCCTGGTGCTGGAGGGTGTTGGCTATCGTACGGTACTCTGCGGAACATGTTAACTTTATAACTTCCAGATGTAGAGATGTGCGGGCATACTGAATCCAGCTGTGTCAAGCAGCCACTTATTAAATAGAATGGTGATATTTGAAGAAACGATCCATGCACTAACAAAATTAGACAATCGGCCACTTTGGATGCAATGGAGTTCCCTACACCATGTAAAGTCCGACCTTGAGGGAAGATGGTCTGTCAGGTTGTCGGACACCCGTCGATGACACGGGAAGTTGTGTGTAGGCCGCCATTGGGAATAGCGTCTAGCTAAAGGGAACGGAGAATGAAGTTGTACTAATGAAAAGGTGGTAGAGAGAGGGTGAGAGAAAAGAAGCGAGATAGCAAAGCAGAAAGTTTCAATGACGAAGCACAAATTCAATGAATGGCTTAAGACTAAGCGAGAAACTTAACTCTAAACCTCAGGGGTGCTTTGACAACCGCAAAGCTTCTGTCGACGCGGACATAAGTCGCCAATGAAAAGTGATACTTCAGAAAAAAAGGGTTCACATGAGGAAGCAGGAAGGAGATGCAGATGTAGTCAAGTAGTAAGCACTTTGTGGTTGTCCTCCTCCTGGATCGTGTTCGAGTTCTAGACGTATGCGGGCCATGAGCTAATTCTAAAGGTGGATTGTTTACGGAGGTAGTTAAGGGGGGAGAATTAGAAGAAGCACGGAAATAGAGGGAGAAAAGAAAAAGTTTCGTTCTACTGCGTTGACTAGCTTGATGAATTCCAATAGCGTCGGGGGTTCCTCCACAGCTACTCCGAGCTAGTCAATAGCGCTTTCAGTGAAACTGCCACTATTTATTTTGGGTATTGGTCCGTCAATCGTTAATTCGGAATGGCTTCAGGGGTATGCAAAGCCCCCTGAACTCAATTGTTCTTCTAAATGCCTTCATTGTTGAATGAGTCGTAATGTGATTGCGTATGCCGCTAGCAAAACTCCCTTTTATACGGATAATCTGTCTCGCATATCCAAGACATTTACAAAAGATGCTGACAATTTGAGACAGTTCTCGGTTCTCAGACAAACCGGGACCTGTGCCGATACAGTAGGAGGCAGCCCCTTACTAGTTAAGTTAGACTAAGCTGCGGTGCGGTGTTTGCTTTTTGGCTACCGATGGCTTTTAGTGATATGAAAAAATTGTCGTTAGCTGGGCGCACACGTTGGGAGCTGACGTTTTCACTAATCACCACTAATCTATCCGTAGCCCTTAATGAAATGAGTCGGCGCTCATGAGTCGACAAACATTCCCACCAACTAGTGGAACGGACGCGCCATCCTCCGAGTTGAGGGAGAAAGAATGTGTCTTATTCCCCTTTTCTTTCATCTGTGAATCCAGCGTCATTCCCGGCGCCAGTTGAGAAATAGTGCGGAATTGAAGAGCTGGAAATGATTAATATTTAGTACGGACTGCCAATGTTTTCCCCTCCTGTCGCTCTCGCATGTTTCTTCAGCATCCCCCGCCAACTCGTTGTTGACTCTCATGTTTCAGTCAGCACTATAAAATTTATTGTTTCCTTTCTCTTCGTCATTCTTTTAATTGCCTCTCGCTGGTTTTTGGCGTATCACACTCGTTACCCTCTACAGTCACCAAAAATCTCAACTGCTGTCGCTCTTTCACACAACATAAGATGGCTAGACTGGGCAGCGAAGATGGATCCAGCTTTGTGTCTCGATCAAGTATCGAGGATGAGTTAAAACCGATGCCCATTGAGACATATTCTCCAGGCTCACCTCTCCGAGCCTACGCGCCTCGCAACCTCAACAAGAAGTGGATGATCCTCATATTCTCCATTATTGGTTTCGTTGCATGCATGACTTTTGCGTCTATTTACGGGCGTGGCTATGACGATTTGAAGGAGGAAGAGACTGTTGCGACACCAGAGTTCGCCGATCTTCGCAATCTTTCCACATACACGGAGGAGAAGATCTGTGGCAAGCGTGATGAGGTTGCCAATATGACTATCTGGAACGATGTGGTTAATAAGACCAGCAACCTGGTAGAGGACATGTTCACGTAAGTTATCAGATGACTAGATACTTGACAAGCACACGCTAACATGCCATAGTATTGCTATCCAGACTTACCAGCGACCTAAACAATTAAACAAGACCATCGCGCATCTCACCGCGCACAAAGTCCCATCACTCTACGAGATCGTCATTGTCTGGAACGAAGTAGACGTCGAGCCACCAGCCGATTACATGACCGAGCACGGCGTCCTCGTCCGTTACCGTCGATCCGAGAAGAACAGCCTGAACCAGAAATTTCTCCCTGATCCCAGATACCGAACACAAGGCATCCTTCTCTCAGACGACGACTGGAACTACAAGGCGCCCGATGATCTCGAGTACGTCTTCCAGCAGTGGCGACGCGCGGGCATGCACCGTCTCACAGGAGCCTTTGCGCGTTGCTACAGCCGCAATGAGGTGACCGGTATCCCCGTTTACCGCGTCCGCTGCGACCCCTATAACGATTACAGCATGGTGCTCACCGGCCTGGCTTTCACACACATCTCGTTCCTGGAGTACTACCACTCGGAGGATGAGATTATGGTGAGCGTGCGGGAGTTAGTGGACGAGTTGTTTAACTGCGAGGATATCGCGCTCAACTTCGTTCAGAGTATGTTGACGTGTGAGGGACCGCTTTTGGTGTTTGGGAAAGACAATCTGGACCATCAGGCTGCAAGGAAAGGTATCAGCACGACTCCTGGACACGGAAAGAAAAGAAATGAGTGCTTGAGGAGGTATGAGAAGATGTTTGGTTATATGCCATTGCATGATGTCCAGGGCTATTTGCGAAGAGGAGTGCATAGTCTGTGATTAAGCCATATTAGCACTTCCTTTAAATAATTTTAATCAAATATACCATAAATCAGTGATTTTCTTTTCTTGTTCGTCTTCTTATACAAATGGTATCATTTGACTAGCATCACCTCATCATGTATTGGGCGAGCTGGATGTGAGCACGTGCTACTGTGTTACTCCAAATGCAGTTGAGTGTGCACCTGTTGGCCAACTTGGTCAGCCTCCCTCCCCTCACTATGGGATTAGGCACCCGCCACCTTCAAACCACAACCAGAAATCCTCCTTCTACACAAAAAGCGGCGCCCATGACATCTTCAGAAGAATGAGGCTACTCACTATACTGCCCGCGCTGCTCATCACTGGTGTTCCTGGCGTTCCTGGGGTAGCCTCGGCCGGTTCGTTGCGCTTACTTTCCCCCACTGCTGAATCCTTGCCAGCATCGGCGCTAACCACCTAACAGATACGAATCGAGACATCAGCACGACCGGGCTGACCATCCAGAAGAACCACGGCGGCTGGGTGAACCCCGAAGATCTTATGCCTATGCCGCAATGCATCGCTCAGCAAGATCAATCCGCTTGGTTAAGCGCCATGACCAAATGTACTAGCCACAGATGTACTTCGCACTTTGGAGTCATTTGCACACATTATCAGTGGCTTACTCAACTAAGCTGCCTGAGTGTTGAGTTCTCGCCAAAGACGATCGAGCGATATGTAGCGTACTGTAGCAGGTCAGTGCTCGCCAAAGCGCAACTCCATCACTGGATACAGCAGGTGACTGGCCGGACCTGGCTTGTTCATGTTGGCGACACGAATGGGCTGCGGAACCTCTGGCCATCCAGTCTGGTCCTAGGCTATGGAGCTATTCATGATGTCGACAGGGCGCCGACATGTCTGAAAAGCTCGCTTTCTTCGCGCTCAAAAGAACCATTCCAGCTTGTGGTAGGATCTTGCAGTTTCACAAGCACAACGCTCCATACCGGAAACGCAGGTCGTCCTTGGGAGTACAGCACATCGAGGAAGTCCATGGTCTCTCTGAGCTTTGATACTGTTGGTTATGATCTCACAAAACGATACATCCCGCCCGGGCAGTATTTCGATAAAAGTTGCTTATGTGGCACTTTTGCTATTGACCACCAAAATGGGCCATGTGCTATGTCGAACCAACTCGAGTTGACGAAAGAGTTGCTCTGGCTCAGGGTGACTTGTGGATTAGCATATCTGCCTGCCGACTGGGCTATATCGCTCAAAGTCATCGGCTCTTCATATATCCCCGTCAGAAACTGGTACCTACCAAAACCTACAACAGACTTCCCCGAAGAAATCGTGGACTTCACCCAACAATGCACAACCGATACTTGTGAGATCGACTCGGATGGCTACTGCCAAGTTGTGCCTGCGGTAGACAGGAATTGCTTCTGCCGCAAAGTCATCTACGACGTGTGTCAAGACTCTTGCCAAACACTGCAGAACAGGAGATTGTACGTGGAGTGGTTGGTTGACCTTTGTGGTGATATGAAAGACTGGCATGGCCTTCCTGATGATTGGCCGGCGTTACTCGTCCCTAAACTCCACGATATAATCCCATGGGATTGGACTGTCAAACCTAGATTTACAGGACAGCCAGGAAACTGTCCTTCCAACTTGCAGAAGCTTGGAAGCATTGCTCTCGTCAATTTAGTTACCCTGGTGGCTGTACTTGGCACTAGGACGAGACACCGCGAACCTACCAGAGACCCTATGCTAGAGTCGGTATCGCCACCGTGGATGTTGGCAGGGTGCATACTTGCCAGTATCCAGCTATTGGGAATTTTTGGCAGCGCCTCTGTCGTACAGAATACCCCAGGATATGAGGAAGTCCCTATCTTCCAGTTATTCCTACTTTGGTGTACCCTGCCCCGGGTAAGCTGGCTCACAATCTTCTCATCTGGAGTGGTACCGCCTAGTGTGAAGCATTTGGGTTCAGCGACGTCTGCACTATTCGCGGAACTTATCCTTCAGGGTTTCGCACTTTTTTATATGGTTATAACTGTCAACTACGGCCGTGAGAACGGCTTCTACCTGGGTGGTCTGGCGCTCGCAGAAGGTGAATTGTTTGCGTACTCTATGTATATTGGAGCGCTCCTCTGGCTTCTTATTGTTGCTGCAATGAGTATTCCTTTGATCCGAACAATGCACAGGGTCGTCAGTCCTTATCAGCCTCTAAAAGGTTTCGATGGGTTGAAATCCGGCGCAGATACGAGCGATGAGTCTGGTATTCGCGAGAGCTTGCTCGGGTCGCCTAGGTCAGCGGATAGTGCGGGCCACGGATGCAACTACGGTGCCATACCGGTCATGGAAGAATCTAGCCAGACGCGGCCAAGGCCCCTGGTGCTTCTATACGTGATCATGTCAATGGGTCTACCTCTGCTTTGGCTTTCACAATGGTTGTTTTGGATTGGATATATCTTCGTGAGTATGGAAGAGTAAGTATCATCCAAACCGAAAGATTTTCATAAACTGACTGGTCATAGATTCTGTCTCCCTTTTTTGGACACCCTCACAGCTGTTTGGATCGCTACGTCTGTGGGGAGCGTTGTTGTCAGGTCGTATCTCTAGACCAAAGTGAACAAGGGTCTGATATGGTGATGAATACCTGGAGCTCCGTGGTGATAAGCAAAGCGAATTTACACAGTGCTGAAGTATGATAGACTTTGCAGAATAGAGTTGTATGCACACTACCTTGAAAACAAGCTTATTTCTCCAATTCCGCATTCCGCACTTTGATCAAATGCTGTCGTCTATCGCAAAATATGCGTCAACATTCCGCCCTGTAGTGGGGCATTTCAGAGCTGAAAGCCTAGCCAGTGAATCTAGAAATAAACAACCTACGGGACAAAGCGAATCGAGCACGTGGCCACCACGACGCTGGGAGATTAATAGTGGCGCAGATAAACACGTTCTGCATGTCTGATCTTCTGACACGAAATTCATGTTTGATTCATATTTATATGTATATATAAATGTAGGGCCCGCTTTCAAGGCGCAAAGACTAACAACAACTCACCTATCCAATCTCACTACCACCAAAAGATACTGATGGGTCAAGACAAGATCGCTTTAGAGAATTGGGCTGGGCAGGCCGCACCGGGCATTGGGGATTTGATTTTTCCCAACTCATTCACTATTCACCAACAGGGCGAATCGGAAACCAAATTCAAGCTTCGAGGAAATGCAGGAAGCTCGTCCCTATCAATTATATGTGCATACAAAAACACAGAAGATGACTTCGAAGCCAGAGTCAATCTCCATTCCAGCACAGATGAGAACACACCCCCACTAGCAACAGTGAAATACACCAGACACAGCGCAGAGCTAGAATTCATCAACACCATACCTCCCAAGCATATCGACATGCATTACCAACTCCTCGGCGACCGTAACGCTATATATTCGTTTGGCGTGAATCTACCGCAGCGGATGCTGTTTGAGTGGAAGAATATCGGCGACGGGGAGGGGTGGAAGTTGTATATGTACTCGAAGCCGGAGGTACTTGCGAAGGGAGCCCTGAATATGGGATCTGATAAACCAACGCGGTTTGAGTTCATGAATATCCAAGCTGTGGATGAGTTGGGTGAGGAGTGTAAACTGATCATTATTGTGTCGTGGTTGAGGATCTGGGATAAAGTGCGGGTGCAGTTCAGACGGGCGCCAGATGAGGGCGAGACGGAGCTTATACTATGCAGTTGTGGCTTTTGTGTTATCCTTTAGAAGAATATCTAGCCTCTTATTCTCTCACCTTGTACTGGAATTTTGACTCCCATAGGCTACTCCGTTCTAATTCGATGAATTGGTAGGGGCGGGTTTCTATACAAGCCTGTTTAATCGACTGGATTGAGGCCTGTGGCCTTGATGTAACTTGATAGGATTTGAGTTGAAAATGGCCTTTTCTGCCCCATTGTATTTGTGCTGAGTTATTTGCAGCTATTGAAGGCTCACTGATCAGATCTCCTGAGGTTGAGCGCAGAGGCTTTGAAGTTGGTGCAACTATCCTTAGAGCTGTCAAATCGAGTTGCGTGGCGTATGAGAAGGAACTTTCCGCATTGATGACATACGCGATGGAGAGGTGCTCAAGGTGATGCGCTGTCTTCATCAAAGCATCCAGCAGTTTTGGAATTGGGTCGTTGCTGAAGTCTTCGGTGATATGAAGTATCAGACTGCTCAGAAAAAGCTAAATCAGTTGAGAGAACAAGGGAACCCGAGTTCTAACCGTTGGAAATCTGAGAGGTTAAAGGTTAGTTGTTATTTCACCAACGACGAATGGATAACCTAACTTAAAACCAGTGATTCTCACAGAGCTGACCATTATAACGCCATCTCTCGTAACGAATAGCCTCGAGACGGTCTTTGCCTGTTCCTTCAACTAATTTTAGCAGCTACTTGGCTCTCTACTTAGTTAATCTATCAGAGAGTAAAGTTACAAAATATCATGAAATATCATATGATTGGAAAACGACTCTGAGGAATGGATGAGGAGTGGTCGAGGTCTTAAGAAATACCTAAAGATACCACAGCCAATTACATATTGTCACAGACAGTCACAACCGTCAACATAATGTCATACATGTTTTATAAAAATATTCGTAGATATTATCTATTAAGATCATAACTCAACAAGCTAAAAAGGATTGGAAGATGCCATCATGCAACAGCCAAAGAAGTCTCGTCTACAACATCCCTCTATATACAAATGCATAGATTAACTCTCAAGCATCAATCTATTTGGGAAGGTTGGCAGGGGTGTAAGACTGGTTAGGCTTAACAACCTTGCCGCCAGAGACCTGCTTGTCGGTGTAAGCGGGCCAGACAATCTGTCGCTTGGACGAAACAACAGAGAAGGTAGTGAAGCCGTTTCCGGGACCGAACTGGCCGCTCCAGCCAGAGGTAACGGTGTAGTCGCCGCACTTGACGGGTCCGCCGTTGCGCTGAGAAGCGTTGCTGCCCTTGACGACGTACTTGCAGCCGGTGGCAGCACCCTTGTGGGTGTTGATCTTGAAGTTCCAGGTGCAGGCCGAGTTGTCCTTGGCGCATGATCGTTGCATGTTCTCAATGGTCCATTGGGGTGAGGCTGCCATCATGCTGACGGTGTCGGCGGGGGCAGCGCTGACGCTGGTGGCCGAGAGGACGGCGGCGAGGAAGGCGAGAGAGAACTGCATGGTGATGGTTGAGGTTGTTTGGATTCTGGAAGATGTTAGCTGAGAATCGCCTAAGGCTTGATGGGTGTATTTACTTTACTGGTGAAGTAAAAGTGAAAAAGTATGTAAGAGTTGATTGAGGAAGTAGTAGTGAGTGATGGAGTTGTAGCTGATAGAGAAGACTAATGGCCGTGACCCAAGGAGCCTTATATAGATTTTCTATATGGAACTCATGACGCTAGATCATCAGTGGATTCTGTACGAACTACCAAACTATACGAGCTTGACGTTCTTTAGCCCACGGCCTTGCTAAGGCACACATCAAGCACGAGAATCTCGAAGAGTCGATTACAGCTATGACCGCATAACTGTCCCTGGGCCATCACGCTAATCCCCAGCTTAAACATTCACGTGGACAAGCTTCTTACGAAGTAGGCTGATTCATCCACATGCAGTTAGGCATATCTCGTATTACCATTGGTCCAGCCAGTCAGAGCGAGAGATATTTTTGGCCAAGACCCCGAGCACCCTTGCAGACGATCCCACGCACAGGTTAAACTTGCGCTTGACGTTCGTATAGCTGTTGGAGTTTTTCACCGATCATTCCATCGGCCGCAGATTATCGAATGGGTTATTCCGAAAGCGTCGATATCGTTCAGCTGCTAGGGCTATATTTGGGTGGGAGCGGAATACCACGTTCCAATTAGTGACGCCACATGTCGTTTATTTCGGCTTGTCGGCATTCTACCTAGTGGGCTGACAGAAAAGCTGCACACTGAGAAGCAGTTTGGGGTAAGGCCAGGATGGCATTACAAAGATATTAGGCAATGATTATGGTACTTCGGGCTGGCTTAATGGAATTGACAACATTCAGTATACACTTAGAGATGGTGAGTAAAGCTCCTACAGCTTTTTGCTAATACAGACCTCCAAATGCGAATGATCGAAGGGGCCGTTTTACTGGTGGGGGAACTTCTGTCAGGGTCCAGGGGTCTCGGCTTTACCCGAGCGCCCCAGATTTTTATCCTTTTTGCTACGCTGTGACGTTACCAAGGCTTGGCACTTGTAGGCTTGTCTCACGTTTGACAGTTGGGCTGAGCGCCATTAATACTTTCCTGCTACATCGCACATACCCTACAACATCCATCGGTATATACGGATGCCTCCTTTGGGAATTATGTACAAAGGCAATGCGGCAATGGCCCTGACGGTGGATATACTAGGGCGATCCTCTAGGCCGAGGAAGTATTGCCAGGCCGGCTGGAAGCGGAAGTGCACTGCTTCGAGTAGGATTGATGCCGTCTACATCCCTTTGCCTGCTGGCTTACATTACGAATGGGCTATGAAAGCACTTTCGAAAGGAAAGCATGTTATCGTCGAGAAACCAGCCACCGTAAATACCGCCGAAGCTGAAATGCTATTTCGATCTCCTGTGTTAAATCAACCCAAAGCACCGATGGATGGGTCGTCAAGCATGGCTAATGAATGGGCAACTTAGCGACTCACTCTTTAAGAGTAGGCGGAATAAGCGCAACATTTTCTTACCCTTTATAACTCTCAATTATCTGCGGGATGCTATACTTCGCAGCATATGCTTGAGCTTTCTCTCGTCGCGAGCTGCTACTGCTTGGATGATCACATCCGGATGTGGCTTTGCTGGATTGATCATGGCATCTGGTCTGAATCATCTCAGTCTAACATATACAAGAGGAATACGAATGGAGACTCCCCTAATCTTAGCTGCACCAAGTATGCCAAATTTCAAAGCATTCGCATTCTTTGGTGGCTGAGGAGGAGAATAGGATTGCTAATTACGACTGAGAAAGCCGACAACAGAGGACATCGCAATTGTTGTCCGATAGATGGATTCTCAATTAGGGAATTTATCAATCATACAATTACATATTCATGAAGCAGCCGCCATTGCTGTCTATATACGATAATTAATATCATGATCACGGAGACAGTGTTTAAGGTTTGGTCTTTGACAGTTTTGCTTATCTCGGCTTAGCCTGTCAAGGGGGTAGTGCCACACTGACATTTTCACCTTTTAGGGCCTAGTCTTGGAAGGTTCGGAAGACTTTCAATTAGAATCCCGAGTACGTCACGTTTTCTAGCTCATCTTTGTTCAAGCTTTCACGTTGTGAAACGTAGTTTATACAGTGATGACCGAAATCAGAGGCCGCCCTGGCCTACAAAATGTTTCTGAGCACGGATCATCTGTGGCTGGTGTGGCTAAGCATAGTGCTTCTGGGTCATGTCCATACTGTAATCGCTTGTCCCACCTTCTCGTAGTGGCTACTATTGTTGCTTACTGTCATCAAAATTGGCCGCTTGTGGCCCCCAAAAAGTCGGCATATTCCATATGCCATGCGTCCAGAATAAGCTTATCCAGTGTTTCAGCATACTCATTCATATGACTATGCTATGTACAGTCCCAACCGAAATCAGAGGCCGCCCAGCTTTTTTACGTGAAGTTTTCGAGCACAAATCAAGTCTCGGTTGATGTGGCTTTGCAGTGCGTAGGGCGACACGCTAAATGTAACCTGACGCCAGAACGGTGATAACCTATGTCGGTCACATGTCGTCATTTCACCAGCGGCCGATTATGGATTTACTTCGACAGCTGGAATCTTTCATTACAGTACCTGCAACTAGTGCTCCTTCTTCGGAACAACTTCCTTCCTTGAACACGTCTTTGCGGATGCCAGGGTATGCTACCTGCCCGGTGTGATCTGACAAACCGGCTGTGCATACACAAAGTCAAATCGTGCCAGCCTATTCTTGTCTCTTTCCTCACCCGCTTTGCCTCGCACTTTCCACTTCTAACATTGCAGAGCCGTGCGCTAGACATGATGCAGCTGCATGTCCCTATTACCTGGCAATCCTATTGGACTCACGAGGTGAGCCTGGCTACAGGGGTCCTTGTGAGCTGCTGAGGCCTCCCCACACGCAAACCCCGCAAAGACATGGCTGTCCCACGTAAAACGTCAACAATCATACCTTCGGAAATCTCAACACCCGCAGTTGGAGCTTCGGTATGCCATGTCTCTTCCACCGCCCCTGTACAGTTACTCTTCTTTTCCGGAGGGCAGCATTCGCTTGCTTCGGCTATTGCCGCATCAGGACGAGCATGCCCCGATACAATGCCGGCTCGTTGACTGCGCTCTATCGGACTCAGGAAGCACCCGTCCGTACTCGGCTCTATCCTACGTATGGGGCTCTGAGAGCAAACCTCAATCTATTTCTATAGACGGCTGCGACTTGCCCATCGGGGAAAACCTTCACATGGCGCTATTACATCTTCGAGATCGCTCCATTGAACGAACTATATGGGTAGATGCTATTTGCATCAACCAACAAGACCCGAAGGAAAAAGGACAGCAGGTTCAGTCTATGGCTAAGATCTATGCTAAAGCAAGTTGTGTAATTGTTTGGCTTGGAGGAGCAACACCCAACAGTGGCCAAGCGCTTGAAGAAATTCGCATCGCAGCAGAGCAGCGCACGAAGCGCTCAATCAACGAAAACGCAATCCTTGGACTGCTCGAGAGACCGTGGTTTCAACGCATCTGGGTCAGAAAACAGGCGTTCACCAATATAGATCGAGATTACTGACAAAGTCGATCCAGGTACTTCAGGAAGTTGCCGCAGCCCGACATGTACTGATAAAATGTGGTCCTACCGAAATTGATGGATATGCATTCTGTTTAGGCCTGAGTGCATTGAAACTGTCTTATAAAACCCACCCAGACCTGCGGCCTCTGATTCGTTCAGTATCCTACCTCATAAGAGGTGCGGTCTTCCGGCATAGATGCGCAATTAGTCGGTCAGGCAGGTTTTCCCTAGACATTTACCATCTAGGTGGACTGGTAGATATGTACCACACTCGCCAAGCTACTGATCGCCGTGACAAGGTTTATGCCTTACTCGGCATGAGCTCTGATGATCCTAGCATCGCAGGGTTATCGGCCAACTATAAGATTTCATGGGGGCGACTCTTCCAGCAACTCGTCAACTTCTTCTTCTCTGAACGGGTGTCTGTAGACACTTGGGACGATAAGGAGATAGCGGTAATCAAGGGCAAAGGCTGCGTTATAGGCCTAGTGTCTTCAGTCAAAAGAGATAATGATTGGGAAGATAGACAGCACGTGGGCATTACTTGGAAGAATGCGTCTTGCTATGGAGGACCGCATTCTCGCTGGACCTTTCAGGCCTCAGCAAAATCTATCCGGAAAGGAGATGCTGTTTGCCTTCTACAAGGAGCCTCATGGCCTACAATCGCTAGGCTATGCAATGATTATTGGACCGTTATAATGATTGCAGTTTCCCCTCCAGGCGATCTACAAGCTGCGAGCAGAGATACCAAGTCGGAACTTTTACAATCAGAAACAACCTTCCCATATGATTTCCTACTCATCTGGAACTGGGATATGCATCTAAACAAGTCACAGGATGGAGAAGACTACGAACACTTCATGAGCGCCCTAGTGTCGAAGTGTTCAACAACACAGCTAGAAGATTATCTGGATAAAGTTACCAGGTTATGGAACACTGGGGTGGCATTACAAGACATGGAGGTATATGACGCAGGGGGGAATCTCCGAAAGGCAATGGAGATTTTTGAGAGTGCATTGAGAAGCATGAATAGCTTAGAATTGGCTTGCCCAGGCCACGGCAGTTGGAAAATGGGAGATACAGAGAAGCTAGAAGGAATGGTAGATCTACTTACCAAGGGCAAGGACGGATGGAGGCCGCTATGGTTGGCGGCAGGGAACGGACACGATGCGATTGTTAAGCTGCTGCTCGGCACTGGTAAAGTCGATCCAGATGCTAAAGATGAGGATGGACTGACGCCATTATCGCGAGCGGCTCAGAATGGTTATGAAACGATCGTCAAGCTGCTGCTCGGCACCGGTAAAGTTAATCCAGATGCTAAGAATAAGGGGGAACAGACGCCATTATCTCGAGCGGCTCAGAACGGGCATGAAACGATCGTCAAGCTACTGCTCGGCACCGGTAAAGTCGATCCAGATGCTAAGAGTAAACGCGGAGAGACGCCGTTATGGTGGGCGGCGCAGAATGGGTATGAAGCTATCGTTAAGCTACTACTTAGTACTGGCAAAGTCGACCCAGACGCTAAAAGTAAACGCGGAGAGACGCCGTTATGGTGGGCGGCGCAGAACGGGCATGAAGCGATCGTCAAGCTATTACTCGGCACCGGTAAAGTTGACCCAGATGTTAAGAATAAGGACGGATAGACGCCATTATGGTGGGCGGTAAAGAATAGGGATGAGGCGATTATGAAGCTGCTGGAAAGTATATAAATATGTCTAAGGGAGATTTGGCAGTGCTGAAATCCAAGGCTTTAGTAGTGAGTGGCTATGAATTTATCCATATGTTCGAGGCGGCCTAATGTGCTCGCAAAGACGTATAGGAAACGAACACAATGTTTTCTTCGCTTTAATGTCCTTTTTTTTTTTTTTGATCCGGGAGAGTTATAAGGGAGTAGGTAGGTTTATATTGTAGGGAGGAAATATGCTGATTTCTCTTTTCATTTTGCGGCTATAAGCAGTCATTTTTGGATGACGGTAAGTGACAACGGCAGTCACTTCTAGCAGATGGGGCAAGCCGTTACAGTATTTCAATAGCTTAGATGCACTGGACCCAGCCACACTAGCCACAGATAATCCGTGTTTAGAGTCTTTATGTAGACAGCTGGGCGGCCTCTGATTTCGGCCGTCACTGTACAAAGAATTGATATCGAAAGTCCCAATGTCGCAATCAGCTTCAATCCCCAATCTGCCTAGCGCCACACAGACTGAACAGGTTACTACATCCGCGGCTCAGAGCAAACTCCGAAAGAGGGTCCAGAATTGATTCTACAAAAGGGCCTTTAGTACGTGTTGTTTTCCTTAGAATAATGGGTGTTAAATTTCACAAATTTCTTATATGGCTGTGGAATGTAATAAGTTTACCGATCTTAATAGGGTTGCGAAGTGAAGCAGTGGATAAATCAAAGACAAGGGATATATCAACTGACAATTTCACGTTACCCGCTGGCGACTTGACGAGGAACTTCACAAATACTCTCTCATCGGCTCTTCAGATGAGGAATCTACGGCTACATAGGTCCCCAAATTATACTGGCTCAGAAATCTCCAGAGATACCACTAGCTGAGCAAGACATGAGCGAAGAACATTTCCCAGCCGCTTGGTTTCCTTTGCCCGCCGACCATTTACTTCATCTCATCAAAGAAAACGTGTTTCGAGGCCTTTTGCAGAACAAGAACTTGGTAGACCGCTTAACGATACCAAGTCTAGTGCCAGGTCTCCAACGCGAAATTCAGACAGATCCCACGGCTTTCCTTAGACATTCTGCTATCTTGCCCATAGCCCCACAATACCCAGGCTCTCTGGAGCCAACCTCAGTTCAGATGAGTGTCAATCACTTCTCGTAGATTAACTATCTGTCCTATCCTACCATGAGAGAGAATATGATACGTAGGGAGTTTGAGTTCGATCACGCGGAGCTTGTAAAAGATTTGGTTGGGACTCTCATTAATTTGAGTATCTTTACGACGACGTCATCATCCTCTTTGTTACAATCCGCCAGCAAGTCCGACGGAGAAGACGACGTTGGATACATGGCGTCTACCTCGGGAAACGGCCTTGTTATCTGGGGTGAGCCGTATCTCATCAGTAGTTGGGAGTTGACTCCAAGGTTCTTACATAAATGGGGTTGGACATTAGTGGATTGCAAACAAGTGATGGAGTCAACCAACTGCTGGAGGGCATCAAGGGGTAAAGGCCCTCTTCTTGCATCATAAATCGGAGATAAAAGTCAAGTATGAGCTTACCTACAGACTGGCAGTTTGCTCCCAACCCGTCTTTGAGCAATGCAATTGAGGCCCCAACTACCAGGGTCGGTGCGACTTCGTATCCGGAAATATTGGTTTCCGAGACCTCGATGGCTAACCAGATATTGTGGCTTGCGCTCGGGGTGGTTGGTTGCGTGAACAAAGGATGTTTGGTGACCATAGAACGAATGGCACTAGCAACCCACCCTTCCCTGGTCAGATAAAGAATCCGAAGCAAACATGGCGGCATCAATCAACACACCGCTCACTCCGATGCCAAACAGCGTCCGGCTCTACACACCGTCAGCATTATTGAACAAAGGGATCTGGAAGCACGCGTTGTCTGCTTTTCCGCTTGCGTCAAAATTATGGTTCGGCAAAAGGATGACAATAGGAAGCGCGGGGTCATGAATAGGGTTACCAAGGCTAGTAGTCGAGTCGAGTGCTTTCCCTGCGCTGTTGGTGGTCGAGTCGAGTGCTCTCCCTGCGCTGACAAGCCAGCTCGGTCGGAAGCTGGCACAACTATAACTATCCCTCGTGCCGGCATACCGTTGTCTGATCTCCAACATCGTTAACAACAAGTCAAGAATTACAAACACCATTTCATCCAACATCAAATCAAACAGCTTCAAACTTCAACTTCACCATGTCAAACCCCAAGCCTGCCGACAGCAGAGACATCATCGAGGAGGTCGATGACAATTCTTGGATCATCGGCCATGTCATTATAACCCGCCATGAATCTGAGCCGTCTCAGCCTTGCTGGGAAGATGGCAAAGGGGCCTTCTTCTCAATCGGCGAAGTCCCTACTCCGAAACCACCCACTCGGCCAGCTTCGGATGCCTGTTCCATCACTGACGCTATTGGCTCTAGCCCTGGCTGGGGACTCTGGAGAATCGGTCTCGCTCACCTCAGGATCAGCGGACAAAATTTCGGAACACTAGAGCATGTCACTTTGGAGGCTCTAGCGAAGAGGTCTCTCGACTTCCAAGTCCCCGAGGTTTACTACCACGGTGAATTTGAGGAGTCGTATTACGTCGTCTACAGTGTACTGCCGGGCAAGTCAATTGCTGATGTATGGCCAACGACCAATCAAGCCGTGAGGACTAGGTGGGCGCAGCAAATTGCCGAGGCCTATCATGAACTATCCAAGTGGCGTGGCGATCGCATCTGCGGCGTTGATGGCCGCAACTGGGTATGCCACTGGCTCTGCAAAGACAGAACTGCTGTCGCAAGCTCGTATGAACCGGAAGTGCTTCGACAGAACTTCGAGGAGATAGGACTCGACTGCTCTGAGCTAGTCTTCGCCCACTGCCAAATGATGCCACTCTCCTTTATGGTCGATGAAAACCAAGGGTTGGTGGGCATTACCTTTTGGGAGACAGCCGGCTTCGTCCCCAAGGATTGGATCCGTACAATGTCACGCTCAAACTGCTTCACCGAGGCTATACACGTGATCAAGTGGCGTTCGTGGTCTTTACAAGACGAGGACGACTGGGTGGAGAAGATTGAGGCTGCCCTGAAGGAGAAAGGCTTTAACGAGCTTTGGGAGAAGAACTGTATCTGGAGGAACAAGTTGCACGAGCGCTGGTTCGCTGAAGGCCGTAGTGTCGAACGTAGAAAGGATGCTTAGAGGGGGTTTGGTGCTCTTAGGGGTAATCATGTAGGGATGGCATTGAGGCTTTCTAAGACTAGTATTGTATGCTCTAGGTACTGTCAGAGCTTCTAGACTCAGATTCAAACTTATCAGTAAATCCTTTCCTCCACAAGACATCCCTTCAAACCCTCCAAACACCCTAAACCCCCCAAACATGCCAGCCTGCATCTACCTCAACCGGTCGCTTCGGGCCCGTAATCCGCAAGATTAACTGCATTTCTGAATTGTTAGTCTCTGTTGCCCCGAACGTTGTAGGCCCACATACGCGTTTGGTAGTTCAAAACTTTTGGTAACTGGGGGACTTCCCAGGTACACCTATAGACACCTTGAATCCCTGGTTTTTGAGGCCCTGGTCCTCCACAGACCTTGGTGCCTCTCATGTTGCTCCATCTGCAAATGGGGCAACGGCCGGGTGCATTTAGCTGAGCGCCGTTCAAATCGGGTATGTTGTTTTGGGTAGGGCTAGACATCTTCCTGTCTTTTATAATCTGAATGTTGGTATATTTTTGTCAAGAATCAATATTCTGTCTCAAGGCCTGACCAAATCAATGAGTGGTGAGGGATCTCCGCGTATCTTATAACAGTTGGTTCTGGAAACGGCCTTTCCAACTCACCGCTTGAGAACGATTCAACATCTTAACTTGAAGTAGTTGTACATGGCAAAGAATAAAGAGATAAACGCCCCCTACTAAGGCCATGTTGGTTTCACATTGAGGCTGAGGTTTGAGGTTGGTTCCTGAAACCTTTGTCTGTTGAAATATATGAATGTTCTTTGATCAACAGCCAGCCGAGCTTGCATGTCCTTGCTATGCCGGGGGTCAAATATCTTTGTATTGAAGCCCAGGCAAACTGTCTGTAACGCTTGAACGCCTAATAGTTTGAGGCGTCGACGTGGCTTAGGCGCTAGTCTCAGTTCCTTGTTAGAGTTCACGTTGGATTTGGCAAAACATTTTGGGGGCCTTTTATCTTGCCGGACCTGTAATTTAACTTCCAGGATGATACTTGAAGGCCTTCAGTATTATTGAAACTTCAGCCAAAGGAACAGATTGAGGAACAAAGCCTTTAATTCAATATGGAACCCCCCAGAAATTATCCACTTTGGCCGCAACGCGTTACCTATTTAGTAGGTTGTCATTTTTACCTGGTTATTAAAATCATCACAATCATCCCTATAATGGCAGCAGACAATTTCTTTCCAGGCCATTGGAAAGGCCGAGAGACAAGATCCGCGCTTTTCATCAGAAAAGAAAACAAGGGGTATTGGCTTCCAAGAACACCATCCTGGTTGCTCTTGATCATGAATCTGACACTAATATAAGCTGTTTTGCTCTCAACTGGAAGGGAAAAGAAGGGTCAAGATAGGAGTCTGGGCACGGATTTGGAAGAGGCCACCTATCTGATGAAAAGGGTTGTCGTCTGACTGCCTGTCAGCATTGCCAATACCGAATCTTGGTGCTATAGCTATTTGTCTACCTCCTCCATGGTTAGATTCAATAGCCACTTCATGAGTTCCCATTATGATATCTTCAGCACTATCCGTAATCCTATGTCAGCTCGGCGCCATATTATAGGACAGTCTATCAGAGTCAACAATGTTGTCCTCACTCCCATCCCTGTCTTATATTGTGAACCCGTACGCCCCCGCCTTCTTTCTTGGAAATTGGAACAAGGGCCACGTAAGGTTCAGAACATTTCTCCTCAGAGATCCATTCCAAATCGAGAGGCGGTACAGAATATGCAAGCAGGTATATATGGCTGTCACATTGTGTTATCACGCATTTGAGGTCAATCACGGGATACTGGACTCGAACAAAAAATAAACATCCCCACAAATTGCAACACACAATGTAATGCAAACACCTTTTTGTGACTTGCCGTACGTTTAAAGATCAGAACCAACAAAACCACCCTTATTACTGGAATAAAGCCGCCAATGGTGTCCAGATCAGCGACGCTGTATTGCTTGGATTAGAACCAACATCCTAAACCCGGCTCTATATAACTAGACTCCTTGCTGTGAACATTGAGCTGGTACCTTGCATCTCTTACATCAATTGCTTGTTTCCATGATACACACGTATCAGAACAATATGATTGATTTGGTCGATCTCTCGCTTGCCACACGGCCCGGTGACATCGATGCTGTCACTGGCTTGATTCAAGAATTAAGCGAGCTGCAGAAAGGCCTCCAAAATGGCGGCGAGAACACAAGGCATGACATGTTGGTCAAGGCACGAAGTCTAGTTCATTCTCTTCAAACGCCCCGCCAAATCATGATACAGCATACGTGGGCTGATGTAGGTTAATCACATGGTGATATGTCTGAAATACACTAAACCCCAGTAGCCCGACTTGAACACAGCACTCATCACCGGAGTTGACATCGGACTTTGGAAGCTTATGGTGAAGAATGGTGCAGATAAGCCACAAGGGGTTGATGACCTCTCCAAATCCATCAACGTGGATCCCGTTCTTCTCGGTGGGCTCTACGAAGATATGTTGGGAGACATATGCCAAGACTTCTTACTCACAAGCCGTCATCTAAGCCATGCTGCTGCGATGGGTCACCTGGAAGAAGTAGGCCAAGATGAATACAAGCTAACAAGCTTCTCCAAGTCGCTAAGCCTCGATTTGATTGGCGATGGCTATCTTGCTCTGTAAGCGATATTGCCCAGAAGCGTTGAAGAAAACCAACTGACCAATACCCAAAAACTCGGTGGTATTGGCCGCAGTCCCATTGAGTTCTTCAAGTTCCTTCGTCAGACCAAGTGAAAGTATCCCACCGATACAGCCCGCACAGCTATGCATGCTTCTTATAACACGGACCTGGCGCCCAAGAGTCCACAGATGCGGCACTTATGGTTGATGTTGCAGGCGGTCTGGGCTATGATATACAAGAGTTCAAGAAATTATATCCTCATCATCCGGGGGTAAGTAATCCGGATCAATTCAGATATTACACCTTGACTAACAGCACTTCCAAGAAACTGGTCCTCCAAGATCTCCCAGTCGTGATCCAAGACGTCATATACATTAACCCATCAATTTAGTTAATGGCGCATGATTTCCTAACCGAGCAATCCATCAAAGGCGCCAGAGCATACTTCAGGCACTCTGTCCTTCACGACTGGCCAGATGATGTCTGCCAACAGATCTTAGCTCGTTTAGCCGAAGCGATGAAACCTGGATACAGCAAACTTCTCATTTTTGAATGCGTGATCCCGCGGACTGGGGCCTACTGGGAAGCGACTGCCGGTGATATGCTGATGATGACCCAGCTTTCGGCTCTTGAGCGTACGGAGGATGACTGGTATCGGCTCATTGAGGGGAGCGGCCTCGGGCTGAAGATTTTCAATTTCTGGAAGTGCGGAGTCTCTAACGTGGAGAATGTGATAGAATGCGAGTTATCGTAGAAATGGGAGGTTCACGGTCAGTGGGTGGATGGGGGTGGGATGAATGAGTCTACCAATTCCTGAAGTTTGCGATCAAAATTCAGTTGCGGACCGCTAATCTGGTGATAATATGTTTGTTGATGCTGAGCGACCAGAGGGGGGATTCTCAAGGAAGTGAAGGTTCAGTTGTATTCGTGACAGCAGAACCTGGATAGCGTTGGAAGAACATGGGATGGCACGCATATCTACCGAGATTAGGAGGAGTGGGTTTTATTGCATATTTCTAGAATCATAAAAATATCTTATCAACGGCAAAAGGAGTTGCTGGATAATCATATTTCGTGAAGATAAATTGCAAAAACACTGTCCCTGATAGGCCGTGATCATTTTTCCGTAGTCGCATCCTGTTGTCATAATTCCATCGCCATGATTAAGCAGCATATAAACCCTTTCCCAAAATACGTGTGCTTGTGCTTGAATATAAAATTAAATCATCCTTCCATCTCAGTCCGCCCTGGGTTCTCGTCATCCCACTCATCCTCAACATCAACATACGAACTCTCCAACGAAACAGCTCTCTTTCTCGGCCCACCTCCATACAGATGGTCTAGTTTCCTAGAATCTAGAAAGACATTCTGCATCTCAGACACAAGGTGCTCCTCCTCATCGTCTTCATCAGCGGCTCGGAGGCGGAATCTGACGACCCGGCGCCCGACGCCGGATGTTAGGAAGGGTTTGAGGAAGGAAAATATGGACCAGGCGAAACGGGCGAAGAGATACTCCCTACTGCCTTCCACAAGCGTCTCCACGGGGCGGTTTTGATACAGGGCTGTGAATTCTGCTTCTCGGCCGTCTAGTACGTGCAGCACATACTGACTGCTTGCCTCGACGCCGTTGGATGAGCCGCTGACCTTTGGTATAAGGGCAAACACGCTTTGGTCGAAACACACGTAGAGATCCGCTTTGAGTGGTAGGATGTTGTGTGGGTCGTCGATAGTGTGTGATCCTCCGCCGTAAAGACCCATGCCATTCTTGCTAAACCACTGCTGTTCTTCTCTGGGAATCAGATGTGCCCATGTAAAGGCGTAGCTGGTATTTGTGACGGCGCATCGCTTGCTGTGAAGTGTTGTGGAGGATGACGGTGAGGCCCACCACTCAGGTAACTTATCATGAGGAAACTGCCAGTCTCTGAAGCTCGGCACAATTGGATATCGTTCTGGACTATGTCAGTACTATGCCGTATAGATAGAAACAGGACTTCTACCATCATCCTCAACGAAGAACCAGTAGTCTCGCTGGAGCAGAATCTTCTCATCGCTGGACACTATATCCTTTCCCTTTTCATCTCGCGCTAGTTTTCCCTTCCCGAACGCATTGTTGGCGATGATCTGGCACGCCGTGAGGGCAGTCAAGTAGTGCACTCCCCACGCCCCCTCCGCGGGACTGTAGTCAACGCGTGGCAAGCAGAAGAGCAGATTCAACGGCTTGAGATAGCCCGGGTGGTAGAAGCGGACCTGATCACGGTTCAGATCGCGGATTTCCAGCGAGGAGACGGCGGATAATGAGCGAGGCATCTTGATGTGGGATTCCAAGTGGCTGAGGTGAAGTTGCTGTTGGGGACTTGGAGATTTCTGAACGCGAAGACCCATGACGTTTTTGTCTTGTCTTTTTTTTTCCGCCATCAGCGAGGTTCAGCCACACGGGATAATGACGTACATGGATGTTGGAGATGGAAATCCACTAATGCAGGCTGCTCGTGACTTGTGATTTGTCAGTGTGAGGGTAGTTCACCGACAATTTCTGGTGTTGCTATTCGTGAACAAAAATGTAAAATTGTGTATATATATACTCTGAAAAACCTATCGCCTATATATATACATATACATCTCTCCCCAATACCCAACTCCCAAAGAGCTCTTTTTTTTTCCTTGTCCTTTTTCATTTTCCGGCCCGACACACGTGTCAAGTCGGTGACAACTGTTTTGCATATACTGGCGATCTCGGCTCCAATGGATTCCCAGCAAGTGGACACCTGGCGACCGGATCCATACTGATATTGGTATTGGTGTTGTCAAAGATACTACAGGCGGTGAGGGCCTGGGTACGCGGGAGCCTTGACTGAGAAAGTCGAGTTGATCTCTCCAATTCTGATGTTGCTAAAGGTCACTTCAGGGTTGGGCTGCACCTTGACAATGTTCTTGGGGTCGCCCTCGGTCGCGCTGCAGGGACCGGCCTCGCCTCCATCGAGCCACTTCATAAAGTCGCCCTCGCTCCACCAGACGCTCATGGCGAGAACCATGCCGCGAGTCATGGCATCACCCATGACGCTCGTGCCACCGATGCGCATGTAGTCGTCGGCGTAGGTAGCCTTGCAGTACTCGTCGTTTATGAAGTTGATCTTGGGAGGGCCCTGGATGTTGACGACGGCGCTCTCGATGAGCTTGTTGTCCTGGATGTAGTGGCGGTGCATCTCGGTCAGTTCGCCGCTCTTGTCGGTGATGAACTGCGAGACGACGGTGAACTTGCGGGTGCTGTCGACCTTGAACTGCTTGCCGCGGCCGTAAAAGCTTGTCACGTTGTTGCGGTAGTGGTTCCAGCCGCAGCCAGACTTGTCGCAGATGCCAGACTTGGTGCAGTCCTCGCCAGTGCATCCGACGAGACCGGGCTTGGTACAGGGGTGGGGGGCGATGTGGGTAGATCGAGAGTTTGCCTCCCAGATATCCATCTCGTTACAGCAGACTCCCTCGCCCTTGATGTTGCCCTATAAAATGTCAGCATACTGTACAACATCCAGTGCAAGAAGAAACTTACAACTCCGTTTATGAATGGTGTGACATAGCACTGGGCATCACAGTAACCAGAGCCGTAGTAGGCGCCAGTCTTGCTGTTCTTGCTTGTGCTCTTGCCACCATCCTGAGGCATTTCAGAGAGGTACAGGGCACCGTTCATGCCACAGGGGAGCTTCTCAGTCTCAACATCGAAAGAGAACTCAGAGCCGGTAAGCTTCAGCATCTCATACTTCTTCTTGTTCTCCTCCAAGAGGTACACTCGGGGAGAGACCATCTTGCCGTCAATAAGGTGCTGGAGACGGAGCTTGTTGCCAGAGGTGGTGACACCGAAAGATGCATAGTCAGACATGCCCTCGAGGATACAGTTCTTAGCACACGAAGCTTCATCAGGGCAGGCGGTGCTGTTGGGCTTGGAGCCCCAGTCACCGCAGTTCAAGTTTGTGCCCTTCTGGCGGATGTTGTGCGAGCTAGCATCCGCTACGATGTAGTTGGTGTGCTTCTTGCAGCCTTTGGCCTTGGTGCAGCGGTAGGTCTCCAGCTTAGGGTGCTTCTCCTTGGTCTTGTCGGGTGTTTGGGCCACGACGCCCTGGAGGAGGAGGACTGAGGAGAGGAGTGAAAGATACTTCATGATGGACTGATGTGCAAAGACTCAAGCAAGGAGTGCTGTTTGGAGAAGGAATGACCGGATAAGGAGCCTGGGTATGTCTTCATGGACCACCGGGACTCGGTTTATATCTACTCCTGAACCTCCAAGCAATCAACGGATAGGGGCCGTCCATTTTGGGTCTACATCCGAAACTCAAGCTTGTGATGAGCGATGAATGAATATCCAGAGTATCGCTCCGAAAACTCGGATCTCGTCCCCGTCAACCCCGACAAGATCGAACAAGGACCCAATCACGACCCCAATATCTCCGCGCTCTCCGTTTTCCTGTTTCGGAAAAGAGGTCACGCAGAGACATCGAATGAAGAAACAACTACCGAGATCCCAACTCGCTTGGGGACAAGACCCCGGCCGGGAAAGACTGTGGGGAAGGCAACTGTGTAGGGGCGCGGGCCGAAAAGCCGCCTGGGATATATAGCTTATTTATTCTATGTTCCCAGCGTTTCAGAACCCTGTCGCGATGGTTTATGTGGAGATTTATCCAGAATTTCCCACCTACCATAATTATATGGGGTATTGCGCGGCCTACTTGGCGGTTTATCGACCATCGGGTTGTCGTGAACGGTTCCGATTCAGTAGTATCATCATGTGAACCGCTTAGCCCTTCTCCCCTGCATCGATGAGCTCTTTCTGCGGAAGCGAGATCCATTAGGCGCATCATGCGTTAGTCATGAGCTGAGCCGAGACTTGACAGACTCCACAAACGTCCAATGAATAACTGATGATGCGGATCGTTTGCAGTAGAATGTTGTCCGATTGGTTTGGGGGATGGAGAAGGAGGCCGGTAAGTGCAGCCGAAGGGAGCTGTGTTCAGCTGTTTATGTGGTATTATACTAGACAAGGGTTGATGGACCTGACACGTCCGGTCATTTTCATCGCAACTTAATGAAGTATAAAGTTTGTGCCTGAGAGTGGTTGGTGATAGATTGATGAGGTTGCCTATGCGAGATCCTCACCCTCGCCTCCTGCTACTCGGGAAGTCCTATACAACATTCAATCAGTTTCTTCAAGAACACCCACCAAAGAACTCTCAACAGGTGGGTCAGGAGGAGTTGTGGAGACATTCCCACTTACAATGAACTTCCTAAAGTTCAAAAGGACGTTGCCAAGAGAAGCACCCGTCTCGACGACTTGACGAGGAGTTGAGCTACGTGTTTACCGCATTCGGCGTATTGCTTAACGGGCCGAAACAACTGAACATGATAATAAGTTCAGGGATTACGCAGAGCAGTATCTTATATGCAAAACACGCTGCATAACTACATCTATATGGTATGTCTTGACGTCTGTGGGGGGTAAAGCAGTTCGTCCCATGTTTAAAGTGAGGCTGCATAAAACCGTTGTTAGGTTCAATTAGCCTAAACCTAATTTTCCCCGCCAAAGCATTTCAGAAACGCCGCGGTTACCTTCCCCAGCCACTTACCCTAAATCAGCACGGTCAGGACTGTTCACTCTAGGAACTACCAGAGCGGATCTTGACTTTTGTTTGGAACTGATATATATTAATTATCTCACATTTGTGATTGAAGTGGAAAAAGTATCTCTGAATATCTATGCCGTCTACTGACTGAATCAGTTGTACTTTAACATCGATGAGATTAGCCGCAAGGAGTAATGAAGGAACTACCTCTCTGTCATTTGGCTGAAAGTGTACAGCATGTCTTATCCCAGATTTTAACCAAGAGTCGCAACGGCCAAATTAATGCAAAAATCTTAATCAAATTCAAACCTCAGCCTGCGATTGCAGAAATTCTCCCAACACGTGATTGTCTTACAGTGATGTTGAGTCTTACGTGACAACCATTTCCCCCGGTCAATGCTGGTTCAAAAACAAGCATTAAATTTCCTCACGAACAAAAAACCGCAGCATCATTGCAATACCCCACAAATTCCAGTGAAACAGTATTCACGGTCAAGAAAAAACGTCCCAGAGCCATGGATAAGTTCACGGATAAGATCGCCACGTTGGCCGACGGAAGAAAAGTATCATACGCAATCTACGGCGCACAAGATGACGACGCGCCTACCGGGTTTTACCTCCACGGCTTTCCGGGCTCTCACCACGAAGGTTACGTGACCAACAGCGCGGCTCTTAAGCACGGCGTGCGCGTCATTGCACCGACGCGACCCGGCTACGGCGACTCGACGTTCCAGGAGAATAGAGCGATTCTCGACTACCCGAAGGACATCCTCGAGCTGGCAAATCTCTTATCTGTGCGCCGATTCATCGTCTTGGGTGTATCTGGCGGCGGCCCTTATGCTATCGCCTGTCTCAAGGATCTCCCTCGCGATCGTTTAGTTGGCATCGGCACTGTCGCCGGAGTGATGCCGATATCATTCTCAACACAAGGCATGCTAGCCATGACACGCGTTATGTTCGCTGTCGCACCGTATGCCACAGGGGCATTGGGATGGGTGGTCAACAGATTACTAGGCAGCGTGGCAAGGGACGTCGAACACCCAGAAAAGCTAGAGGAGATGATGGACAAAGACATAGGATCACGATCAGCCAGCGACAAAGAAGTATGGATGAGCCATCCAGATCTCAAATCGGCTATTGTTCGTTCTACTCAGGAATCTATGAAGCAAGGTGGCTATGCAACCGCGTGGGAGGCAAAACTGTATGGAACGGATTGGGGATTTAGATTGGAGGATGTCAAGGTTGAGAAGGGGCAGACGATACTCTGGCATGGAGATCAGGATGTTAATGTTCCGTTGAATGGTTCTCAGAAGGCTATAAAACTTTTGACTAACGCGGAGTTACGGGTTATGGAGGGGGAGAGTCACTTGAGTCTGGTGACAAAGGTGGATGAGTTTATGGTGGCGATGAAGGAGATGCTTTCAAGATAATTCCAGCATGTCCAAGTTGGTAATAGAACAGAGATAACTAGTCGGTTGCCCCTATCGAGATGATAATGACTATGTCAAAGTACATCACGCGAGATTTCCTATCGTGGTGAGTGACGTTGGACTTGCCACTGGAATGATTGATACTGAGACCAAAGTACAAATGTACATAGCCACAAGGGGCACAGCAAGAACCCGCCTAATCCTCCACCTCCACAACTCTGTCGTGACGAAATTTTGTAACGTCCAGATTCTCAGGGTCTCAAACCCCACCGAATCCTCCAGACGATTTAAACACAACGATCGCCAGATCTACCCCAAGGACCCCTAAAATATAGTGTGTTCGTAAGACCCAGGGTATCAGAGCGGTTCTTTTGGACGGTTATTTATCTGGCTAAATATTGCCCCTCGTCATCTATCAGGCTGGCAGCGTCATCTATGCGGCGCGGTTGATAGGATGGTGCGTAGGGGGGCTAAGCTGATGTCACTAGGGTAATATGTTTCGATTGTTTGGGGACTACAATGAGGCTTGGGGCGGTATTGGGGGAAATGATGGACAGTATGACATTTAACTGGAAGTCTCTTTAGTTGGGGATGCTGGTGATTAATATAGGGATTTCTATGAAGAGGACTCATCATCATGAAGGTTCCAATACAAGACTGACTCGAGTCCTTATTGCATTTGGGTATTCATAAGAAACATAAGTAATTAAACTTCCATAACTAATACTTCCACTATGTGACTTCCAAAGGCCCAAGCTTTCAGAATACTACAACAAAGTTACAAAATGGCTCTTCAGTAAGCTCTATCTCATGCTCAGATCCTCACCATCTAACGCATCTCTAGCTCAAACTCCAAGCGCCGCTTCTCTCTCCGCTCCCTGTCTCACTCTCCCGCTACCAGGAGGTACAACAAGGTGATGAGTGAACGAAGCGATAGCCGTCGATCAGTCGACTCTACGGTTAGTACTTCAACGCTGGGTGTTGTGTCTGTCGTTGTGGTCGAGAAATATTTGGTCGATCTAGCGTATCGTTGGACAACTTGCAATAGAGTTTAGACTCGGCTTTGAAGAAAAGAACTTGTATTGCTGTGTGATTATAGCGGGGATTATACGAATGGATGTACCATTGTAGGGTTATAAGTTTACCTGTCGATAATTTATGATGTTAACTGATTACATTCTGCAAATCACATTCCAACCTTATCCTTCTACTACTTACACATTGGCGACTCCGGTATATAAAATTCTATTCTATCTACTTAGAGTAAGGTTCAGGCTGCGATCCATAAGGAATGATCCTAACCATATGCCTCCTCTCGTTATCCTGAAAATCAGGCACTGCTGAGTGCGCGGAACATCTCTGATCCCACACCACAACCGTACCCTTCTCCCACTTCACCCTGCAGTTAAAATCCAAGCTACGAATATGGTTCTTGAGAAACGACAGCAGATGATCAGATTCCTCAGGTAGAAAGCCCTCTACTTGACGAGCAATAGTAGGATTGACAAACAGAGACGGCTTTCCAGTGACGGGGTGTTTTATAACGAGAGGATGCGTGGCGTTGATGGCTTCTGCTAGGGCTCGCTCTTGACCTACTCTTCGCACTTCACCTTCTGAGGCGGAGGTGTGGTGTAGTTTGAGACGGCTTAAGGTTTCTCTGAAGGCAGGAGAGAGAGCTTCGTAGGCGGCGGTGAGGGAGGTAAATGCAGTGTCGCCGCCACCAGATTTGGGAATTTCAAGGACCCAGAAGAATGTGGTCGATGGTACATTCGGAGTAAAGGTTTGGTCGATATGCCAGAGATCGTATGTCGTGCGAGGTCCCAGGAGTTTTCTCAAGTTTCCACTGTATGGCGTATCAGTAGTAAATCAACCTAAAGGGCTTACAAGTGAGTAACTCACGACTTCTCATCAGCGTAAACAACATGGAACTCTGGTCCAGTGCCTTTCGGATACCCCATGGTAGGATGCTGATGCAGCGGCCCATAATGCTTAACAATCTCCTTCTGCCTCTCAAACCCCACATCTGCAAAATCTTGGTCTCGCTATGTATTCGCCAATCAGCAACAGTGCGTACACACTTACACAATTGCAATAGAACAGGCACAATAAAGTACTTACAAAAACCACAACGCCCCGCTCAGCAGCCAACAGAGCTAATTCATCAAGACCCTCTTTACTTAAACTACTGATCTGCACATTCCGGATCTCAGTGCCTATGCGTGGGGTGATGTTCTCCACGGTAGCGCCCTTGAGGAGACTTGCTTTAGCGGGATCTGCCCGTAGGCCGGGCTCGTCGGCGTCAAAGGCGGGGACCGCTATAGGCGCGATGTAGCCGTCTGTGCGCGTGGGAAGATAGGCGGGATACAGCGGTTCGGAGGACATGATGGGTGCACACTGTAATGCTTGTTAGAGAGTGGTATTGGCAAAGGTTGCTGGTGAATTCAAGCGGCTCATTGCTTTAGATATCTCCGTCTTCGGATAGTGCATCCCGACTGTCCCGGGGCTTCGCCGATGGATTCTTCCGGAAGGGGTAATTTCAGACACAAGCTTGCGGGGAAGTTGTTTATCATCTGCAGGGCTGAAGACGCGATCGGGTAACTGTACCCGCCTTCCATGTAACCAATTAGTATCCTCCGGTCCTCTCTATCTAAGATATCAGGTCGGGTAATCCCGTTGTTCGTTTTCTTCTAGATTAACTGTGGATTCTTAGCAAACGCGGTAGTTCCATGACGAATCGAAACAAATCAACGAACCCTTCCGATCGATCTTGCCTAGTCCCCTTCAGGAAGTCAAAATCTACAGTACAAGCCCAGTTGCCAACTAAAGACAGTTGCCGGACCTGCACCGAAGCTTTAGAACATGTGTTCTAGGCTTACCTAGCCCAGAATGTGGCGGGTGCAGAGAAATCTTAAATAAACCCGTCTTCCGAAATTATGTCGATCACTTCTGCAACTCACCTCACTCAACCTTTTTCTTTCTTTTTCCATCGCTCGCAGCCCATTATGTCTCCGCCGACGAGTCTGCACGATGACTCTGTGTCTGGGGAGCATGTGACAGTGGAATCGACGTCGTGGTTGGCAAAGGTGCATCCTTATTTTAAGGACCCCGGTCATGTCTTGGTACTCAAGCTGGATTGCTTGCTGCTCGTGTGGGCTTTTATCGCCGGCTTGTTCAAGGTATTTTCTATCACGAAATGGGATTGTTTAACTGGTAATTGATGTTTTCCAGGACATGGATCAATCTGCGACAACTGCTGCATATGTTTCGGGAATGAAAGAAGACCTGAGCCTTTATGGTAATGAACTGGTCGAGTTTACAACCTATTTTTCAATCGGCTACGCGCTATTCATTGTCCCGTCGCAACTCATCCAGACTCGCGTTCGGCCATCGCTATTTCTGCCAATTTGTGAGATCATCTGGGGTCTGTTCACTCTGTTCACTTACAAGGCTCCAAATGCCAAGACCATATTTGCGCTACGATTCTTCCTCGGTGTCTTTGAGTCTACATCATGGCCAGGTATTGTGAACTTGATTTTCAATTGGTATGAGTTCGTCGTGATGTGCGCAAAAGTCATACGAGACTAAATAATCGTCAGGTATCGCCCCGAGGAGCTGGGAAAGCGTCTAGCAATATTTGGCGTCAGCGGTGTTGCCGGAAACATGTTTCTCGGTATCGTCCAGGCTGCTCTCTACAAGAACCTCAATGGCGTCACTGGCCTCGCTGGCTGGCAGTGGCTATTCATCGTCAGCGGTATAATGACCATCTTCTGGGGCTTTGTCGGTCTTCTAATCATCCCCGACTCGCCTGCGATTACTCGAGCCTTTTGGCTCTCCGAGAACGAGAGAGAACTCTGCCGCCTGCGCATGAGCGACAGCGGAGTCACGACGGCCAGAATCATCCCCTTCAAGACCCTTGTTCAGAAGATGAAGCTGCTGGTGTCAAGCCCACTCTCGTACCTCTTCCTCGCAGCCTATCTGCAGTTCGCCTGGAGTCAGCGCGCCAACTCTTATTTCCTGTTATTCCTCAAAGGTCTTGAAAAGGCAGACGGAACACCTCGCTACTCGGTATACACGGTCAATCTTATCCCGCTTGGCGGGTACGCCATCAGCATTGTCTGCAATATCGGTCTTAACGCCGTCAGTGATTGGAAAGCGTGGCGGTGGCAGGTCAGCGTTGGCGCCGCCACTGTCCAACTTATCGCAACCTCGGTTCTGGCAGGGTGGCCCGATTCTTGGCATACGATCATGGGTTTCTACTTTCTGACTTTTGCAACAGCTGCGTGGGGTTATGCTCTTCTTGCTTGGATTGGTGAGATTCTGCGCAAGGAACCTGAAGTTCGCTCTATTCTTGTCGCCATTGCCATCACGCTTGTCTATGTCGGTCACGCGTCAATTCCTCTGCGCGCGTGGCGTGTGAGTGACTCGCCCAGATATCCAATTGGCTTCCCTATGGCTGCTGCGTTTAGTGTTGGAAGCATTCTTGCTATTATGGGAATTTGGTTCTATGTACGAAAGTATCCAGATATCATGGCTTGGGGTCTGAATCCGGAGGCTGCTAAGCAGCAGGCTGTCGAGGAGGACATTGTGCACAGAGATGACGACCGGAAGGAGCCGGCTGAGAGAAGTGACAAAATCTAGTTCTCATATCCAGTGTCCAACTTTAGCCTACATAGCCTGCCATGACATAGACGAACCTGCTACAGGGTCAAGCACTAGTTGTCAAAGTGAAATGAATAGATAAGGAAGAGAGCCTATTTAGCAACAATGTATGATTGAATTGTTGTCGAGGTACCCGAGGTGCGGTCATTTATCTTCTAAGATTGAAAGGTTAACTAGCTGACATGAATACCAATACATCGGCTATACACTCCTCAGATTGTCCTAAAGCAAACTATCTATAGCCCGCACAAACATCCCGGTAAACATTCTTCTGCAACCCGGCAGCATCAGTAGGAATATATCCCAGGTAAGTAGCATAAGAATAAGTCCATCGAGGATCATCTGTCTCTGTCTTCCACGTCCAGTACACCCACCCAGCCATACCGGGCTCCTCGTACAGCTGCTGCTGAGCTGTGAAGAACTTGTTGAAGAACTCCTTGTCCTTCCAGTCATAGTTGGACGTCATACTCCATTCGCCAGTAAAGGTGAAGTCCTGGCCGCTGACGGTGCGGTGGTCGGTACAAGCGCTGTGCATGAGCGAATATGCGTCGCCTCTCTTGTCGCCCTGCAGGGCGAAACCAATGTAGTTGTGGTCGTCGAAGGCGGTGAGGGCGTCGTTGGCTACGGCGGATACGGAGCGAGGGTCGCCAGAGTCCCATTTGCTGGACATGAACTGGACATGCAGCTTCTTGTCGTTCGGGACGTTAAGTCTCGCCTCTGTGTCGCGAACGGCTTTCAGGGCGCCGGGATAGTACTTCTGAATCAATCCTGGGTCCTGGCCGGGGGCAGGATAGCGGTTACCGCCGTCGTGCTTGGAGACTGGTTCATTGAGGACCTCGATCATACCCACGGTAGCGTACGCGGCGTTGTTGTGAATACGGTCCGTCATCCAGGCAAGCCACTTCTCTGCACGACCAAAATTGTAGTCGTTGAAGAATCCGGCCGGCTTATTGTTCTGTCCCGTAAAAACATCTTCCTGCTGACCGCCAGGAGCACCGTGAAGATCGATGATAACGTAAATACCAAGGTCAGCAGCCTTTTTAACAACGGCATCGAGATAAGGCAGCATGCGATTGCCGTCGGCGAAAGGTTCACTGGCCTTGTCCACGATATCAGTGTAAGACCAGTATCCAATTGGGATTCTGATGGTGTTCAGTCCAACATCGTGGACAGACTGAACAGTATCGGGGTTGATCCAGGTTCTCCAGTGTTCTTCAAATCTGTTGTTTCCTGTCTCACGGTTTGATCCCTTGTAGTGATCAGCCATGCAGTCAAACTCGGATGCTGAGTCGCCGCATTTGAGCACGTTGGCCCATTCCTTCTCCTGCATCCATTTCTCACATATGAGCCATCCTATTGTGTGTCAGCAAAGTAACCTCAGTCGTCAGAGTATCGGCACGACTCACCTCCGAAGTTGACACCGCGAATCTTGGTTATGCCGCTCGCCAGGTGTGGTTCAAACCTCTTGCCAAGCTGCTCGAAACGGGCTGTCTGATTAAACGCAGCCAATTCGCGCTCTTGAGGGAGCCATGCCGAAGCAGACCCGAGGAGCAAGGGCAGCAAGATGGAATAGTGTACCATGATGAGAGCCTAGTGGAAAGACAAACCCAAAATGATAAGAGGGATTAGTTGCCTGTAGAGCATATCCAAATTCAGCGAAGGGCGAGGCTCACACATATATATATGCCTCGGCACCAACTTTCATTGGTTTATGTGGCTTGCATACAGCAATCTCTCACTAAGCCGATACCCTAGGGATTGCTAAGCTGGCATATGCACTTTGAGCGCCTTGGGTTTCATCAAAGCAGGCTGTGATGCACCCCGGGACTATGATCACACGCACCTCAATATCGGGCCAGTAAGCGGACTTCCTACCACATGAGCTGAGGCTGAACTGCAGAACTAGTCTATTCGGCCCTTCGTACCACATTATCTTACTCAATCATACCATGATTAAATATGGCGAGGGAAGATCTGAGATATTTCTACCAATCAGCGTAGACCATTCGGTTGAAAAGCAGGCATGAACCCCTCCAATCTTACTAGTATCTCTTTTGGCAATGAGTTGCCATTTCCTTACGAGTTTCCTTTTCAGTCCTGGTATGCTTGTAGTGCGATTTGACAACTCCGTCAAAAAGGCACAAACTCACGACGAAAACCTGAGGAATAGATTGTTGGAATCAATAGTTATTTCGCCCAGCTATATCTGCGTCCAAAAATACCGCGTTACAGAACACCTATTTACTTAGCAAAAACCAAAGATAGCTTAAGCCTTCAGTTTCGATGTGCCATACCTTGATAGTCCTATAGCCTACTATATCGGGTTAGTCAATAAGATCCTCCGGATAGTCAGACGACGCTAAATAGCAAAGCAACGTGACTCTTAATTTCCGCGTACGATCAACCGGCCCATCGGCATCTTTCCATCATTTATCTACCTAGGGCATATCGGGGATGTTTCAGATTTTGGGGTCTAGAAAAGTCCTCTATTGGCTTAGGCCTATGCAAGCTTCAAGGATATATGAAGAGTGGCGGCCGAACCTTGGGTGAATAGTCGGTATAAGGTAGAGAAAACCAAGGTACCTGCCTTTCAAAGACTGGGGCATAGTAATTCCCTGCTTCGTAGGGCTTACCGAGTGACGACCAGTATATTAACCGGATGGTTCGGGTTTTTTTTTGACAATGGTTGATGTTGCAGTCGGGGACCTCGCATCAATATACAGTCAGCGTGGATGGGTACGATTAGATAAATAATTCGTCAAAGGCTGAGAGATTTATATACTTGTCAGGTCGCCTAAATAGAAGTGGTACGCTGTTCAATACCCGAGCGGAAAGGAATAATGGATAGAGACATATATCTCAACAGTATGATGGTCAGACTCCTGCCAACCTCTATACAAAGACAACACCGGCAGTTCGTCAGCCCATCCTTAGAGTTTCTGCATGTGTACATGATCCCTGCAATGGCCCATCCCGAATACACGTGGTTGAAGCATATTTGGATATAGGTGTTCATAGCACGGTGGGTTCATTAATAAGACAAATAAAATACAATAATGGATATTCGCTCTCGGATGTCACTTTAATTAACGTTAATAGATCAACTTTGGAATCCTTTGATAACCAGGATGCTCTACCGGAGGCTTTGTTACAGTGGGATACCATACGTCTACGCAGCATCTTGACTGCATGTGTATGATATCTTTGAACTCTACCCTCTAAGCTCATATATCAAGGCTGGGGCAACTAAGCGAAGTGTTTAACTTGGGTATCAATCTTTAGTTGTACTGAGTCCTCACCAGGAGACTAGGAGTAAGCCTGCTGGCCTGCCTTGTCTTGTATGGACCACGAACTCTTCTCATTGGCTGTGTCTAGGTATATAGTAGTAAATTCCAGTCATATATCATATAATCCAAACCCTCATGAGTAGGTGATTCGAAATCATCGTAGTGATTCTGCAGTTTTATATACCTTTAAAGACATGTATTCATTCAGAGTAAGATTTAGACTCATCAAAACTACTTACAGATTGTATGGGCATGAGGGAACTGCGCAACTCGGGCTATAAGTCCTTGTCGAGAGATCAGGTCTAAGAGAATCATCTACCCACAAGTGGGAAGAACTCTCGTCGACCATGCCTAGCGTTGGAGGCTGAAGAGTTCTTAACACAGTCAAATCCTATCAGTATACATGTCTCACCAAATCATCAAACTTCATGAATTGCTCGCTCATACAACCTACTCGAACAACCCTAAGCGCCGCATCAGGATGTGACATAGACGGCAAACCTCAACGTAAGTATCTTGTGTAGGTGAGGAAACCAGTTCATCCATCGCCTCATACATGATGCGCATGACTTCCGAATTACCCGTCAATCTCAGATCATCACCAACATCGGCTCTAAAAGTGAATCCGAAGTTTCAACACTAACCAGCGCAAGCATCCCGTGCATGACCTCGCATAGCCAATTACCATCCCTCCAATTGTCACTCGAATAAGCACTTTAACATCCTCACTTAAACTGTCGAACACTATTAAATGGTCAAGGTTTCAATGCTCAATTGCTGGGGAATAATCATCCAAACATCTATGTAACCAACAAAAATACCCAATGCAATGTCCCAAAAATAGCTACGCAAAATTCATCTCTACAGCCGCTAGTTCTTTTCCGCCTCTTTCATTATATACAGATTGCCTCGTGCTCTTTACCAGGGCTTGACCTTGAGCATGCTTCCTTCCTCGGCCAGGGCCTTGTGTAGGTCGAAGGCGTTGAAGAGCAGGTGGGGCTCGTGGCCCATGCCCTTCTTGAGACCCTCGCTCTCGGCCTTCTCGTAGTAGTGGGTGAGGATAGGCTGGTACTTGGGGTGAGCGCACTTGTTGATGATAACGCGGGCGCGCTCACGGGGGGACAGGCCGCGAACGTCGGCGAGACCCTGCTCGGTGACGATGACGTCGAGATCGTGCTCGGTCTGGTCGATGTGGGTGCACATGGGGACGATGCAGGAGACACCGTGGGGGTCGGTCTTGGAAGGTCGGCTGGAGGGAGTATGCATGATAGAGTACTTGGAGTTGCGGAGGAAATCGGCTGAGCCTCCAAGACCGTTGAGCATGCGGGTGCCGCTGACACAAGTAGAGTTGGCGTGAGCGTAGATGTCGACCTCCACGGGAGTGTTCATGCCGATAACACCGAGACGCTTGATGATCTCGGGAGCGTTGGAAACAGCCTGGCTTCGGAGAAGGATCTTGTCGGCATAGGCGTCCCAGTTGTCATAGAAGCGCTTGAAGCCATCGGGAGAGAAGCGGATAGAGGTGGCAGTGGCGTAGTCGAGCTTTCCAGAGTCGAAGAGGTCGAGGAAAGTGTCCTGGATGACCTCAGTCCAAACCTTGAGGTTCTTGAACTTGGAATCATTAAGACCACCAACAATGGCGTTGGCGACGTTGCCGATACCGGACTGCAGAGGCAAGAGGTTGGCGGGCATGCGGCCGTGGGCAACCTCATGCTCGAAGAACTCAATCAAGTGACCAGCGATCTGGCGAGAGGTGTCATCCATGTCGGCATTGGGGCCGGTCTTGTCCCAGTAGTCGGACTCGACAATGGCGACGACCTTGGAGGGGTCAACCTTGACCGAAGGGGAGCCAATGCGGTCCTCAACAGCGGTGATGTTGTAAGGTGTGCGGTGGGGAGGAACGTCGGTGAAAGTGATATCGTGGAGACCCTTGAAGGAGGGGATAGAGGTGTTGACCTCGATGATGATCTATTCAGCGCAATTGTCAGTCTCTCCTCCCCCTCGTGTTGGAAAGACTTGGCAATGACGTACCTTGTCGGCCATTTGGATCAGCTCGGGAGTGGCACCAACGGAGGCACCGGGGACGAAGCTGCCATCCTCGAGAATATCGGTAGCCTCAACAACGGTAACATCGAGGTTACTGTTGGCACGGTCCTTGGTGTAGAAGCCCTGTGTCGAGATGTTAGCCGGAATCGCTCCTTGATCGGAGCCGCAAAGCTCGGTGGGAGATTAAAGCGAGGCCGAAGCGTCAAGTGGTGGGGCCGCAAAAGGGTAAATTCTTCACGTACGTAGACAAGGTCGGAAGGGAACATGGACAAGTGCTTGTCGAAGAAGTTGATGCGGCCAGAGTTGATACCCTTGGCGATATCCTTGCCGACTTGATGAGGGCTTCGTCGGTTGATCATGTCGAGAGAAGCCCATCGGTTCTCGGTCTCGGAACCAGCCGAGGCACCGACAAAAAGAGAGTACTTCATCTTGCTCTGGAGGTTGTTCTGCTCGACATAGTCGGCCATAGCAGTAGGAACCTTCCTATCATTTTGGAAATTGACCTGGTCAGCGCATTGTTCTACGGTTTGTTTTGCGCCAAGCTCGGGTAATGAGAGAGCATCATAATAGCCGGTGGGGGGTTTCCAATACGACAACGGCTTCTCAAACTCTGGCACTCAATGCGAACTCAATTCGCAGCAGGCAGATAAAACTTACTTGGGGTATCCAACGGCGGTAAAGCCAGACCAGCCGATATAAGAACCGTTAGGGAAGTGGTGCATTAGATCCTCAGGTCGCGCGAGCTTCTTGAGAAGAGCGGGATTGCGCACGCGCGCCTTGAGGGCGGCAGAAGCAACAGGAGAAGCCATGATGATGAGATACTCAGAGCAATGAAGAAACCAAGAAAAAAAGGAAGAGGGGAGATTGACTAAACACAGAGTGTCGAAAGAAGAATGCGGGAGGATGGAAGGATAAATAGAGGGTTAAAGGTGGGATGGGAAAGAAGAAGAGGAAGAAGCTAGAGCTAGTTCGAGTTCGTCGGGGTGACGGTGACGAGGTGGATCACTCGAAACCCACTATACAGTACAGAGGGCGGGGATGCTTTGATTTCAGTGGCTCAAGGGTCGGTTATAGTGGACGCTCGAGGTGTGCTCTGTTTCTCTTCTCCAAATTTCACAGATGGGTCGATTCAGGTACCATTCCGCCTGTCGCCTCACTAAACAGGTACAACAACGAAACCGCGGGGACAAGGGAAATCTTGCCAAGCCCCGCACGAACTGCGATGACAGCTTCCGGGAGCATTGCACGGAGTACTTCAATGATAGTGTAGCCTGTTAAGGAGGCATAAGTTGCTGTTAGCTACACAGTAGCTCACCGTACAATCCCAAGATCTACTGCTGTTGCCGAGAAGAGACTGCATCGGCCATGACACTATTAGGCAATGAATCCGGAGAAGGGCAGCCAACCATGATGGCCTGATTCTCATACATCCTGGAGCAAACAGGTCCTCGTGTCCTTCTAAACTGCTCTGAATGCAAAGCAATTAACAAATAAACCAGCATCATTCATACTAACTAAATCCACGATGCAATGACCTTTAACACTGTCCATCTCCATTTCTCGCCGGCACTTCCGCCCCCGTCATCACCTCCGAGCCCGTAAAGTGGATCCCCGCCTGCTTCTCCAAAAAAAGGGCTCCCCTCATCTTCCGCCCGGCCGAGATGAGCACAGACCAATATCGGCATCACTCGGTTATAGAGATGCATGTCTCACCCAGGAATGGTCTTGATCTTCCGGCTGTAGATTTTAGTCCCGGGGTCTAGCGTCTCGGTGACGTTTGTAATTACCCCGGACTTTTAGTCGGCAATACTTCTCGAATTACCGCCCTCAGATTAAAGGTTTATCGAGACAAGGATTGTGAGATCCGGGGTAAACTGAAGTAGTCCTGGGGAGGATATTAAGTCACTTTGCTCCGTATGTAATAACAAAGTGCAATAATGCGAAATAGTTCGGCAAGACAACTCCAGGCAGACTGTTGCACTAACTACCTATTCATGCTACGGGTATAGACTTGCAAATCGTCAACGTCAGACCCCTCCGCCTCCATTCCCTCCTCCTCTTCCTTATCCCCCTCCTTCTCGCGCACCTCATCATCAGATCCAGCTGCGACCTCCCCTTCTTCCTCATCATTCCCAAACCCTCCCATACCATCCACTTCATCCATTCTCTTCATCTCATCAAACCCCCATATCGCAAACTGTTCTTCATTTCCCATCACGAGGTCGCTCGGAGGTTGGCCAATTAGATACCCAACAACGAAGTCAGGCATACGCCAACCTTTCAGCCTCGCAGCCATTTCGATCTCTCTCAAGTTCCAACGTCTCCGTATTAAAGGATCCCCTTTGGCTAGAAATGAGGCTTTGGCCTCCTGTATCAATGCCATCATGTTGGGCCACTTGTCCCTGAGCTCTCGACCAAGTACACGCTCTACATTCTCTTTCCAGAAGGTATTGGCACGCCAGTCTGGCACGTAATCGGGCTCATATGGCGAGGTCCTGATGAGAAGCTGTAAAGTTCCTTCAGGTCCGTCGGGACGTGTAGGAGGAGTCGGGACGTCAATAGTATAGAAGGGGAAGTCTCGTGGTCTGACATCAGGATTTTGGCCATCCGGTGGTGTTATGGGGTTGTTTGGGAAGGCGGTGAAAAAAGTTGGCTGCCTGACTATAGAAGGTAAAGTCTGTCTGTTGAAGTGGTCATTTGTCGGGTTTGCAGACGTATTCGCCGGTCTAGCAGGAATGCTTGGTATGGCGGGACGAGGGAGAACCCGCGATCTAACGGGAGGGTTCTCGAGCTCTTTTGAGGAAGAACCATTACCCTGGTTCACAGCGGCACCGGGTCTTCTAATTGGGCTGTTAGGTAAAGGCTTCCGAGGTCGAGAACCTCGTTGTCTAATCGGACTATTGGGTAAGGGTCTTCGTGGACGAGGGCCAGAGTGGTTGGTAGCAGTGTTCGCAGGCGCGCTCACGCGAGGGCTGTTGACTGGGGATTTCGCAGCTTCGCTCGGAACAGAACTCCTGGCCTCTTCAATACTAGTTTCATCCGGAGCACTGTCTTTATCTTTGGCGAGACTCGCGGGAGGAGTCACAGGTCGTTCAATGGGAGCGAAACGCAGGCTTGTATAAGATTGGGGGCTGGACCCGACATCTTCTGTTTGTTCCGGGGGGCTGTTGGATTCCATAATTAGTTCTTGAATAGATACTTGATACGTTGTCTTCTCCTCACTCGTAATGGATCAATGTTTTGTCGTTGCTGTGAGTGGTCTGGCGAGTCAAGATAACAATCGATGCCGTGCGGCAGTCGCTAACGTCTTTGCACCCGACGTGCAAGAACCAGATGATTCACGAAATACTGCAAGAACTGGTAAAGGAGCTTAATTCACTGAGTTGGGAGTTCTATTATGCTTTATAGTCTATTCTATTAGCTTCACTGCCTAAAGTCTATCCCAACCCTTCTTAGAGTTTCAGCGTCACATTCCTAGCGTAGCAGTAATCCACTGCATCACGATGAGAACCAGCTGGCATCTCCACCGTTGATCTACCTCAACCACTCAAACGAGTCATCTCATCCATGAGAAAGAAATTAGCTTGTGCTTTCTCTTCGTCAGTGAGAGGTCGGTTCGGCCAACCAAGTATGTTCTCGACGACTTCATCGGGCACCTCCCAAACCTGCAATCTCGCAGCCTTTTCAAGCTCTTCCGGAGTCCAAGGTCGGTTCAAAATGACCCGGCCGCCCCCTTGATTGTGATCTTCTAGCATATGCTCTACCATCTCTTGCAGGCTGTTCCAGAGGCTGACGTATTCCTCACCGAGCACACGCCTCACGTTCGCGATGAAGTTGTCGTTAACCCGGAGGTTAAGTTCCCGCGGCGGTCGTTGCAAGGCCTGAGTCTCTTGGTTTTGGGCTTCTTGGCTCTGGCTGCTCCGCCCCTGAGATCTGCGAGAGCGACGAGAGCGAGAGCTTCCGGAAGCTCTGGCTCTCCGACGAACAGGACCTCTGGCAGGGTCGTAAACACGTCCGCTTGGAGTGCGGCTCAGACAGTCTATAGGTACATAGAGTGTGGTGTTGTACGGGTAGGGGATTTGGTTAGAGCTTCTGCTGGATCTGCTGTTAGACATGGTCAGACCTTTGGTGATTAATGTTTATCCGTTATTCTTGAACTGTTGTGGTCGGTGATGCGGTTTGACTGTACTACGGTGACCATCATTGCTTTATACTAGATACTGTCCAGACGGCGACCAAATCTGCAAAAGAAAGTGCATCTTGATTCATTATTCTGGCCTACTCAAAACTTGATTCAGCGGTAGGGGAGGTACGTTGTTGTGCTACCGCAGCAGTCAATCACTTGGCTGGGGTGCACATAATCAGCAACACACAACACTACTTAGCTACTTCTAATCCACGTAGCCCATATTCAGAGTGAGGAAGATGCATTCACTGAGTCTGTCAGGTTCTATACAGCCTTGATGTATATCGAACACTTCGTCTCGATACTCATAGATTAGTCTCCCAAGTGATCTTCACACACCAGTCGTAGAGGAGCCGACATTACTCATACAGTGGTCCCGGGGCTTTCCTTGTGATGTTTCAACACTGACCTGGGCTTATGGATAGAAGATCGATGGTCAGTGTTCCGCCTGACATTCGGTCTTGTATAGATGGACGGAGTAATTGGTATCCCCGGAGTCAGTGATATATCACTTGGGGATGCTGCTTGAATGCGACGAGGCATATAACCATAGATCCGAAGAAACACCTTTCAAGACCATAAGAATTGGGATATGTGTCGATTCATTATACAGCATTAACATTATAATAAGCAATTATACATCCGACCGTTCAACATGTAAGTAAACATCACTCCCCGTCCCATCCCTATTCCGCTCTACCCGTATCGCCGCAGCACTCATCTTAACAACCTTCTCAATCGCCTCGCCTCCACAAACCGCAACAGCAACATTCCCAGGAACGCTGCCGACCGCCATTCTCATAAACGAGGCGATCTCAGGCCGTCCCTCGGTATGTTCAACAGACGACGCATAAACCCCATCCAAGCCAAGATCTACCTCCTCCTTCAGCAGCTGCTCCTCTCTGCCACTATCCGACGACCTCGTAGAGTCCAGGGAGAAACGCTCTAGTTCCACACTAGGTCCCCGTGTGGTTTCGGGCTCGATTAATCTCTCGCGGCTGGCATTGGCGTCGTCGTGTAGAACGGCTTCGGAAACTGACCTTGAGCCTCTCGTGACGGCGACTTGGATATTCGCTGATATGCCCATCTCCTTGGCGCGGGAGAGTAATCGGGCTATGCGTTGGAGATATGGTTCGGCGTGGGCTTTGCGACGCACGATATAAAGGGCGCTGATCTTGCGGACGCAGCCGGGTGATTGGGATGTGAGTAGGTCTTCGAGGATAGGCGTGGTGAACGATCCTCCCGTGGACGCTGCGACGAGAACGATGTTTTCGTACTGCTTCCAATTGGGGACTGTTCCAAAGGGTCCCGTTACAAGCACACGCATGCTCCCATTATCTCCTCTCAACCCGGTCCTTCGCGCCCAATCGTTCAGATCCCTTGTCAATCCAGTCTTCGTCTTGATCGTCAGTTGAACATCTTGCGTCTTCGCTTCGGCACTCGGACTGTTAACGATAGTGAACGGATGCGGTGTCTCCCATCGGAAAGTTGGCGACCAAATAAGAACATGTTGACCCGGCATCCAATTAAACCCAACATTTTGAATCGTCATGACAGTCACCTCATCATCAACAGCCTCGAAATTGGCGTCGTGCGCGTATCGCACAGAAGGGTTCGCCGAAACCCGCAGCCGAAGGTTCCGCCAGATCGGATTCGCCGAACGTGTCACGACATCATATGCAAAGACGCCAACGGCGCACCAGATGCTGAAAAGGTGATGGTCTGGGACGTGGAGGACCAGGAACACTAGAAGTAGTACCACTGAGATGATGTGTTGCACAACGAAGAGCTCGTACTTGATGCGTCGAAAGAATGGTATCGTGGATATGACCGTCCAGGCTAGTATGAACCACGCTCCAATACCCGGCAGGACCATCTTGACTGTCTTGATCTCGGTCCAAAAGAAGCTGGCTACGAGCCACTCGTACGTAAAGAAGCCTCCGTGGACGGTCGCACTGGCGAAGAAGACTCGCGACGCCCATCGGTGGAACCAGTTGATCCTCTCGTATGAAGTGCCCAGTAGCAAACCGATTGGGTTGGCGCGGACGGCCAGCAGGAAGGGCAGTGAGGTCTGTGTTGCTGTGATCCATGCTGCGCGGAATGCGATGCGCTCGTGGAAGTTGGCGTCGTGTTTGATGGACTTGTAAGTAACAAGTAACGAGACGAAGGCAGTATATGCGACAACAACGATTGTCTTGCGCACCGGCAGGGTCGCTAAATGAACTGGTCGCGGAATCAATCTTGACACGAGAGTCTTGGGCGCATCAAGCAATCTCTCTATCGTGGAGATTGATGTATCTGAACTCGCCCCCATGTCTCGCCTCTTTATTCTGCTACTGTCTCAGCTTTATCCTCTTAGCATTGTTTCGTCCCACCTACCTTTGTTTGGCGACAAATGCCGAGACCAACCGTGAGACAGATCCAGCTATCAATACCGTCGCCAAGACATACCAGTAAAGGCACGCGAGAAAGTGCTGTCTCAATCCATCCTCGCTCTGATGACCGTGACCATGACCATGCTCCTCTTCCTCGTGGCCATGTCCGTGGCCGCCGTGTCTCTTGAGCAAGTCCATAACAAAGTCCGCAACACGATGTCAAGAAATACAAAAACAAAATGAGGAGAAATCCAACTATTAAGAGGCAGTGAGGAAGTGAGATGCCTCGTGTTGGAATGCTGGCTTGTCCAACAAGGTCAAGCTCGAGATTACGTTATACAAGATCGTCCGGAGAAGCCGGGTCTCAATTGGCCAGGATAAGTTGGATGAAGGAATCTTGCTCAAATGGGCTCAGCCACCGAAAGTCGAGCCACGCATCGACCACAATTGATTATCTATCCTTGACTTGATTGGCAGAGTTGCTTTCACAACCCCAGGTTGTCTGAACTCAATCTTGACTTGTGTCACGATGCTATTTTTAAGATCTGCTCACCCTATACAGCTACGCCCAACTTATCAGAATTATCGTGTTAGGAAGAAGTAACGAAGTCAAATTGTTTGGCTATCATGTCTAGTATTATGAGTCTAATGTAATTGCTTTCCGCCGTACTATGGTAGAGGTGCTTCAACTGGACTGTCACTCAACGCAAGCATTCAACATTAATAACTACGTGAGCTACACGACATCAACATCAACGTCCACGTCTAGGTATATCCTGATCCCCGAGCAGCAGAATGGTAGATTAGCATAGTATAACACATCATTGAGTATCAAGAGCAGAGAGTCGCGCTCGTCAATACGAGCCATTTTAGCAATGAATTTTTGTAGGTGACTGAGATGGGCCCTAAATCCCGTCCACGACCCAAGTTTCGTGCTGCTACACAGGACAAAACATAGCCCAGCGAGTGACACCAATCAAGCTCCTCGGTGTGAGTTGACTTCACGTCTCAGTCCCAAGCTGCCACTTCAAGCACCAATGCCTGATCAACGTCCGTAATCGGCCACCTCACACACATGACCAAGCCACCGATCGTCGCGCTGCATACCCAGTGTCGCATCCAGAAAACATGTGAAGACCAATTTTCGCAATCGATACGACTCTACTGGCCTATCCTCAACATCGCGATCGTCGCATCACCATGTCTTGGAGCACGCATCGCCAATAGCATTTTCGCTGTAGATAGGCGTTTACAAAAAGAAACGACAGGCTGGGACATGCATTTGTGCAAAAGGTCGGTATAAAGATAACCTTGCAGTGGATTTGAGGCACGGTTTGTAGGTGGCTGCTTTTTTTGTGCCTAGGCGTGGCACGTAACGTTAGTCTAAATGCTGTCAGGTGGCTGCAATGGGTCATGCAGGAGGTTGTTGTCGCTTTATTCGTCAGATGGTGCAGCTATCTAATCTAATTTAAGGGTTAATGAGATCCTCGGCTGGTTATATTGATTTCACATGCTGCAATTTAGACTCGTGAGGGCTGATTTAATGCCTTTATTTTGGTTCAGGCACCGGCTGAGTTGCCAATTCAGGACCCCATGCCCTATAACAGTCAGAAGCAAAGTTCCCCAAGATTGCCAAGACATTCCAAGAAATGACCAGTCTTTTACAACACCTGCCATTTGAACATGGCAGATTTCCCCAGAACACGACAATTACCCCTCAAATTACTACTATACAACTTGGCATTCCATCAGCGGTATCTTCCGTAATCATCGACCGTGAAGCTTGGTACGCTATGACCTTGAAGCTATGTCTCAGACAGCCAAGGATAACCCCGCGATGAGATGCGCGGTTTTGGGGGTGCACAGGCGCTTAAGTCACAAGAATGACGCCGTCTGAAATGCTTCGTCATGGGGGAGGAATCTCTCCCGGAGCGAGGACACAGAGGTGATCAGTGCGGGAACAAGTCAGCTATATTAGATGAGTTGTCTGTTGTTAACCAAGTGATTCAGCTCGTAAACCCGACATGATTTGCATATTGGGTCCAGCTATTGACGGGATATATGCAGCATGCCTGGTTATGCATTTGTCCCACTTGACGCTCGACACGTGGGTACCTTGGAGGATAAACAAACTTAAGGCTTTGGTCAGGAAGAGTTTATACTTGAAGATGGTAATGAGGGATGACTCTGTTAGTGTAGCTAGACATTCCCAAGTATCGTGTAGTCGAGCACACGATCTCAACTCCCATCATAGACCGATACTCAACAGACCTCGCACGGACGGCCCGACACAGCAGCAAAATCGTACCAGCAAAAGAAAAAAAGGCGCAGCACCAAAGCGGGCCGCGTCTAAAAAGGCTCCCAAGCTCCCAAGCTCCAAAGTCCAACCAGATCCTGCCAATCCGCTGCGTGACGTTGTGCGACCCTTGTTCAAGGTTGCAGTAGCTTCAGTGGTTAGTCCCTGCAGAGAAGATCGATAGACTGCTTATTCCACGCTCCGGTACGTCTCTTCCGTAACCCGCCGATTCTCTGCTGTTCCTGAGCTGAGAAAATGAAAGTCTGGATGAAAAAAAGAGAGAAAGAGGAGAGAGAGAGACGGAGAGGAGGTCCACATTGTGTTCAACTCGGGCCGCCCCCAGGCACACAGACCGGACGGAGAGAGAGCTGTGATACATGCCCTTGTCTCTCTTTGTCTCTCTTTGCTTCTCTCATGAATGAGCAAGTGAACATGACATGTGAAGATTGACTGACATCTCTGGGCGTACTACGTATAGGTACTACTACAGAAGACACAAGCTATAAGCGTCATATGACCTCCTTCACATTCCCTAAGAAATGCATATTAGAGCACATACTCACCCTCCCCAAGTTCCCCTACTATTTTCGCTTATTTTTTTCGGAACCTATTTCTGCGCAGGACCCCATTCCTTCTCCGCCATTTCTCTTCCGGCCCCGTAGCCGATCATCAAGACGCACCGCCCCGTCTCGCCACCGACGAATGGTGAGGGAAAAAACAAGACCAAGAGAAAAAACAAGCTCCACCGTTTATTTAGTGGCTTCTCAACGTGTGTTAGGTAAGGTGATTTACCGTCCGTCCATTGGCGATCGAGACTAACAAGATGGGTTTGTAAAAGAATTGACCGAGTGACTAAAACACCGCACCGCTAGAGATCGTCAATATCGTTCGAGAGGATAAGACTTCAGTTTATGACAGATATTCATTTACGGATAATTACATCTGAGTGTTTTATGAACTCTATCGACCTGCCGAAGCTTACCGGCGGTATTACGAAATCTCGCCTTTAACCTCAACCCTCACCTGTCAACTGTCAACTGTCAACACCATCACCCATCAACGCAAATACCCGGCAATACTACCGCCAACCGGCTTCCCATGACCTTTATCCACCATCGATCACACCTATTGCCCCTCACAACGCTACTTTTCCCACGCTGCATCACACCACAACTATCCCATCCGCACCCACCGTCGTGCATATCTTCACCGCCCAATCCCAAACCCCCCAGTCCCAGCTTCCCGCTTAAAGCCCCTGCTAGTGCGATTGCAACTCAAACTTGGCAATTCGCGCTGCAACTGAAAGGGCCCAAAAATAAAGAAGAAGAACAAGAAAGCTTCTAAATACAAGAAGGGGCCCTGCAGACCGCAACTTTTCATCCCCCTCCCCTCCCTATCTTGTTGTGTTTCTCCCGCAACCAAGGTGCCCTTCTCGCTTCGCTTCACCGCGGATCAGAAAGAGCAATCTCTTCTCGGTTCTCTCTTATTTCTTAGTTGTTGGGTCTTTTTTTAATACCCCAACTGCTCCTGAACTTGGCTGGACTGGGTTTCTCGGAGATTGCAGTCGGTCGTTTATTTAGAGAGAAGTAAAAGGGAATGGAGGTGCTGTTGTAGAACTGACGAATCCCCTCTTATTATTCAACCAACCACCACCACTACCTACGTTCTTTCTTTATACTTCGACGACAACACGAAACAATTAATCTTTATATAACTTCACCCTAACCTTTTAACACTATTACCAAAACACCCACAGGCTTGGCAATCGTCGGATGTACGTTCGTCATGGAGGACAGGTCTGAGTCGCGAGCTTCCGGAACGACATACCACAGCTTTGCCGATACGGAGCTCTTTGAACCCGTGTCACCCCCTCGGCCTCCCGTTACCCACGACACAACCAGCCTTCAGCACCTCGAGCATCTCCAGCATGAGCTGCAGCGTCAACAGCGTGAGGCTTCCAGCAAGGACTGGGTGAGGGAGCGTCGACCTGCGGCGGCAAAGATGCAGCGACAGGACTCGGGCTACGAGTCTAACACGCCCCCGCGCCGTACCTCTACCTCGAATACTTCTCACGGCAGTTCTACTTTCAGCAACTCTCACCATCTCCTGGTTGGTCGTCGGTCATCCAATGGCTCTTCAAAGGACAGCAGTGGAAGCAGCAATGGATCAGGTGTCAGGACTCGCTTCCGTGATCGGCGTCCGTCTTTACGTCGAGCAGCAAAGACTCAACCCATGCAGTCCACGCGTACGAGCAACAACTCCCTCCACCTCGTGCGCACCAACACCGCCACTCAACCCCAGGCACAGCCCAAGCAGTCCGCCGCCTTCTTCCACTTCCCAACTCCCGACCCCATCCACCTCGCCGACAGCGTGCCCGACCGCCGCGTCCAACCAACGCCCATCCCGTCTCCGCCGCCGCAGACAACGCACTACTGGACGAGCGATCGCACCCGCCGTCTCGAGTATGCCGCCATCGACGCTGCCACGCGCGGCGTGAAGGGCTGGGTCCGGAGACATCTTGTTCCAGACTGCTTTGTCTCGCACGACAACCGACATGTCCCGTTTGACGACGACTCTGGGAGTGTACGTCGCTACAGGCTCGAGCTCGAGGATGATCACCACGCCGAGAAGACAATGGCGGGCGCACACAAGTCAGGGCGCCGACGCAAGGGATGGCGTTTCTGGCGGCGCCAGAAGGCCGAAGCTCAACCCACGGCCTACATCTGATCCTCTCTCTAACCAACCACCAAACTACCACCAGGGGTATTTCAACAAAGAAAAAAAAAGACCCCCTCGAAACCCGCCCTCCCCACCATTATTGCATTGCAGACCGAACAAAGCAGCATCGTTGGCGTTATATACCCGTTGGTTTACTTCTTCTTTCGAGTTAATTTTGCCCCATCACATTTACACAGACCGAGAATTTTGCATGATACAAAGGATAATGATTTGAAAGCATTTGGAAAGCGTATGCAGAGAAGACAAGTACGAACTCAGATGAGAGATGGACCATGTTTATTCACGTTGCATGCATTCTATTCCAACGGTGAGGAAGTATTATCTTTTTCTGTTTTTACTATTATTGTTGTTTGGGTTGCTGTACCCCGTTTAAACAGACATAGGATTATTACATTGCTATTTATACCATAGTTAGTATTGTTTAAGTAAGAAAGATTGACTTCCAGGAACAAACATTTGCTGTCATTGGGTGACTTGGCGAGGTCTGTGATGTTTTCTTTGTTCTCGAGTTGATTCGTGGGATGAATAGCTTGGACCGAGCGCAGTTTCTGGGCTGGGCCTCGCTGATAATAACAGCGTAGTCCAGGTAATTGACGATCGAGTGTCTCGTTTCTAGTACTCGTTGCTAAACTCGAAAATCTCGAGAAAGGACCGATAATTATTTCAAGACATGTCTTCATCACCTGCACCTACACCAGCGATGTTCCTCTCACCGAATCAATCGCCGACACCTTCCGCCATGGGCCGCTCCGTCTCCGAAGGTCCACACCGGAGGTCAGCATTGGAGCTTCATCAATTGCTCAAAAAGACAGACCAAAGGGAAAAAACATCAATCTCGCGAGAAGATTCAATCAATGAAGCTGTTGAACAAGTCCCTTTCAACCTTGCTCGTGTAGTGGTCAACATGCAAGAATATTACGCCTCAGAGCTCGATGCAGAGAGACAAAGAACCCAAGACCTTGCAAGCCAAAACGAGGAAATGATGACGAGGATGGGAATTATGGAGAAGAGACTACAAATGCATGTAATTCTCATGGACGGATTTGTCAATTTTATGAGAGAGGTCAAAGAAGGGAACTTCACTGGGGCCGGTAGTGCTGAACTTGAGATTGCAAAGGCATTTGGAGGAGAGCATCTCGAAGAAGTCAGAGGCCTTGTGTCGAACTACGCGTCTGTACAGCAAAGCGTGGAACAAGTGAACCTTAGTGTGCAGATACCTTCTGAGCCTGAAGACGGTTTACAGGGGGTAACGCAGCCCACGCAAGAGGATAGTCCCTTGGAGGTTAATGCTTTTGACCAACTGCCGCCAACACCAGACGTGGAATCAGCTCCGGTGCGGAGTACCGGCCGACGAGCACCTAAACGCAAGAATCCACCTACGAGGCCATATCGCGCGGTGAAGCGGAGGACAAGGGCAAATGTGCTAAGCGTCAAACTTCGCGAAACAGCTTCGTGGATGCCCATCAATGCTCAGAGCTGTACGCAGTTGTCTGCAGATTCGGGAGATGAACGTCACGGAGAGAATGGTGATCTGGACTACACTCCTGATCTCGAAGAGGATGAAGATCAAGAGCCTGGTGATACTCCAGGTTCAGAACGAGGATCGCCGTCGCCATCGCCGTCACTATCAGACGACGACTTCGACTTTGACAACGCCAAACCCCGGTACTCAGTCCCCCGCTCCGTAGGCTACCGCCACGCCGCGGGGCCTCCTGGTCGGCGCTTCAAATACCACCGCATGCCCAAGACCGTAGCCCTGGTGTGGCAGGAGTGGAAGCATGGCAGCCACGGCAACCCGGCGATCGAAGCCCTCGAGAAGACATACAACACAACGTGGCGCATGGGCACACTGCAGGAGCGCAAGTACGCGAGTAACTATGTTGGCGTGCGGCAGAAGATTGTGCGAAAAGTGGAGGAGATGTGTGAGGAGGAGGGGTTGACGGTGGCGCAGGCGTGTGAGAAGCTGGATGAGAGGGTTGATGGCAGGATGCAGCTTCTGATGTCAGCTTTGAGGAAAGGCGAGGATCCTTTGGTGGTTATTCAGAAGAGGAGGTGAGCTCCTGTGTCAGGTTTGGTATGTTTGAGTGTTCGGTTTCAGTTGTTCTGTTACAATATTTACAATAAGGAAGGCATTTTATATGCAGAGATACCTGAATCAGTAGCATGTATGTTCTTCCCTTTGACCAACGAACACTTACTCATGCACTTTCATAAGAAGAGTCTCTGAACAGAAGAACTCAGTTCAGCCTTGTTATAAAACAGTTGTTCACCAGTCTCATAGACCATTTGTTTCGTCAACAATGAACAAGCCTCTTTGACACTCATTCCCCATCAAAGCACCATATGAAGTGCATCTTTCCGCTTTGTTCCCCCAATCCGAACAATGACATGCTCTACGAACATACCCTATGCTTTATGAAAAGAACTCATCGATGAATGTGATAAATACACTTCACCATGGCATCTACTCTACTCATATCAGCTTCAATTTACTGTCTCTGGAAGACTACCTACTACACACCACTTACAACTTTATTCCCACATTTCTCCAAAATGTGCTACATCAGAGTCGTGCACTTCACTCGCTGCGACACCCGTCGTCCGGCTATCATCAATATCGCCACTGGCGACACCATCTACCATCCTCTCGAGCCCCCAGCGCCTTGCGAGCACCATGACCAGTTTCTCAGTGCTGAATGTCCCTACCACGGCGCATGCTGCACACCGGGTCAAATTCACGTCTGCAACGTCAAAGGTCCCCAGGATGTTTGCCGCGGCTGGCAGGCGTATCATGAGATCATCAACCCGGGATACATGCACTCCAGTGGTCTTTTCTCCGTAATGCAACTCATACCTAACTGGGACGAACTTGAGATGAACACAGATTTGTACGCCTACGAGGAGGACATTCGTGGTCAATTCTTCGACCTTGGCGCTCACATGTACGAAGTTGCCAAGCGAGCTGCTTTCATCGTCGAGTATCTCCTCACAAGTGAGACCTACTCCGTGGAGGAAGAGGCCGACATGGTTGAGGAACACGGCGATCTTTACAACGGATGGATTACTGCCCGTGACGAGCTGGCTGAGCAGACGGAAGCCTGGGAGATTCTCGCTAGTGTGGGCTGTATGGAAGTCTGCCCGGCGCAGATCCTCAGCGCTCATCCCTGGAGTGAGGTCTTCCAGGAGTGTCTTGACAAGCAAATAGGCTTCCCGCAATTCCCTGGTCTTCCATTTTCGTGGATGGAAAACATCGAGCGTCGGGATGAGATTCTTCGCCGTCACCCTCAGTTTTCGCAATATCGTGCTCCTCATCCTCAGCCTTCGCGCGCTGGTCAGTTGTGGCAGTCCCCTGCTCCGCCTCAGCGATCGAATCCTGACGGTGAGCGTCGGGCTGAAGTTCCGAATGAGCCTTATCCTGGAGAGTGGGCTCTTATTTTGTCTCAAGTTGCTGAGCAAGAGGATGCACCTTCTAGTCAGAATGCAGCATCGTTGTCTTCCTCCGGCGCGGATGCTCCTGAGTGGGTGATTCCCTACGGTCAGGAGCCTGAAATGAACTGGAACGAAATCTCATGGGATGGCCCAGCCACTTTCATCGATTCACCCCTTGTAAGCCCACATACCTTCGTCCAGGCACCCGTTGAGGAAGTAATAGAGATTGGTGTGTCCCCGTTGGACGTCACATTCACAGACATTCCTGGGAACCCGTTTGACGATGAGTTCGAGGTCGATTGGTACGCGGATGAACACGAGTCTGCGGTGGATGAAGAGCTGGCTGTCCTTCAGTACCTTCATGTCGAAGCCCCTACAGAGGAGATCAACTTCGAGTTCATTCCGTCCAAGACGGTCTCGAAGCTTAAGAGGCGATGGAGCGAGTTGGATGTGGTTAACGGAGGGGCAGAGGATGCTATGGCTAAAAGAAGTCGCACTATCTAAGTTACCTGCTTCTTGGTAGGGCGTCCTGGATTTTAAGGAGTTTAGGGAGATACCATGGAAGAGATTGGAAAAGGTTAGGGCGAAATAGAAATGGTCGGAAAATAAGATACCCCAACTATACCAGGCAATTATCCAGAACAAAATAGCATGAACTATTCTGAAGTAACTAAATTTGCTTAAAATGTGCTTTACTGCTTGAAGTGACTGAATCTAGTGACTAGTCCAGTCTCTTCATTCCTTTCGACACCACCTCCAATAACAATACCGTTTCCACGGCGCTGAAGACCTAGAAGGCCTTTACCAACAGCATTGTAATCTCCAAAGAACGTATGCGCACGTACATCAGTACCAGTAGTCAACCCATGACCAAGAGTGATACCCCACATATCGCCAACGCGGATGGAATGAGCAGCTGGACTGGCATCGCGCTCCAGAAGTACTGAGTAGATACATCCCGTGTACATCACAGCAGCGTCAGCGCTATTCGCAGGGAAGTCCCAGCGCTTTCCGTCACATGATACGGGATGCCATGGTGTCACAAGGACTTTGCCCACACGGCAGAGTACCTCACGCTCGACAGGTGTTTTGAGAACCATAGCGACACGTCGTGTACCTCTAGGTGTGCGGACCTTCATGCCGCGGCGAAGTTTTCTGATCTGGACGATTCGACCAGAAGCCAGCGTTACATCGGTCGACGCAGCAAAGCAGACGCCGCTGCTGTTGCGGTATTTGCTCATGCTGACGGAGGCGAATCGACTGGATGAATGACTGCCGTGACCTCGATGGCCACGTTGACTTCGTGAGGGTTCAGGGGCAGGAAGATTGTCAAAAATCTGATCTAGTGCGTCTCGGCAGGATATAAACAGGGGGCTATCCGTGCTATACTGAAGCGGTCCAGGATCTTTAAAGGAATTGCAGACTTGACGAGTGTGTGCATTGAGCAAAGAGGGGAGGAAATGACATCCCCATTTCTGGAAGTATTCCTTACTCTCAATAGCCATACAAACCTGGCCCTTAGGTTCCTCGACCGATATATCCTGCATGAGGGACTGGTTCTTCTCATCGTCGAAGTCCTTGGCAGGAAGAGTCTCAATACAAGTTCGCAATTGGCTGCCCCTGTCTCCCATGCCCTTTGCGACTTCGCGTTCTTCATCTCGTTTCATAGGGAACATGGTAGATATGAAGTTGCAGATAAGAGACCTCGATTCATGGTAAGCAATTTCCGAAGCGGGTAAGTCGCTGTAGTCGAGAACGCTGCGTTGAGCACTAGCCATAGGAATGAAGTCAGAGTCTTTAACTAGAAGAGCTTCGAGGACTTTGCGACTCTTGAGACAATCCCCAGGCTTAACGTATGTTAAGTGAGCTTGGACAACCGAGCGAGTAGAGTCGCTTTCGCTAAGAAACTCAAGTTGCTTGACATTGTTGATGTGGAGGAATACATCGCGAGACTGGCCATACTGCAGGTTTCCCAGCATCAACGTCAATTCGACAACACTGTCTTCCGAGTCATCGGCAAACTCAGGAGCCTTCTGCTCCACAGAAGGTCCAGTCGTTTCCTGCAGCTCTAAAGGCTTGGTGTACGTGAGCTTGAGGACAGCACGGGTGGCGAAAGTGCTTTGTAGGTTTGCCACAGCATGAACAAACACGGTTCCGATCATACCAGCGTCTGGGATGAAGGCGTAGTTGCCACCGCCAATCTCAGCAATTGACTTGAGAAGTCCGGATCGCAGACTGTAGCCAAAGCCGAAGGTGTGGATGGATGCTGGGAGAGGGCCCATGGCGCGGATCTTGGGGACAAAACCGGCAGCAGGGTTCCTACAAAGGTGAGCCTTAAGTAGTTGAGGGCAATGTTGCAATTACTTACATATGATTCGGCATTCCGTCAGTAAGGATCATGATAGCAGGGACATTGGTGGATGATTCTCCATCCTTAAAGACCTTGATACCCTCGAGCATACCCTGCCAAAGGTTGGTAGCATCCAGAGGCCTCATGCTCTTAATGTTCTCTAAAGAAAGATCTTTGTTGTCCTTAGTCATCGGAAGAAGAGGCTGTAGAACTTTTGCCTTTGATGCAAAAGTGACAATACTAAGGCGATCGTTCGCGTTCATTGACTCGATGATAGTACGGGCAGCATGCTTAGTCAAATCGAGGACAGATAAACCATTGCTCTCCTCACTCTCACCAGGGACTGGCGCAGCAGCCACCATACTGCCCGAGACGTCGATTACCAGGACAATATCGCAGGGGACATGGGGAATTTTGATGGATGGTTCCTTGGGCGGTTCGATCTTGACCAAGAGAGCATTACGGTTTGGTACGGGCTCTAGGCGAAGGACTGCATCTTGATCTGAGATACTGCCGACAGGAACGGGTTTACTCTCGATCTTTTCGGAGGGCTCCTTGCTCTGTTCCTCTTTGGGGTTGCTCCTCGAACTACTGACGAGGCTCTGAAAAATCGGTAGTCTCTGCAGTGCATTTAGTAATGAGATATGAGACGTGGGATTTGACATACTCACCACCATGATGGGCTATTAATTCCGTGTCAAACGGATACTTGCAACGAAAGATCTCACAGAGACTAGAAGTTATGGAGATGGGAATATTAAGTGTAAGCTGACAGAAAAGAGAGCGAAAGACATTCTTTAAATGCCAAAGAAATATCAACCAGTAAGAAGTCCTACCAAGCCAAACGACGGATGAGTCTTACCGATCAGCTAACTCTACATATCCATGACCGCCTAAACAGACGGTGGTATGACAGGGCTGTGCGCCGCAATGACCTCCGTTCCATAGAAGCACAATCCTCCAAGCCATTGCGCGTCCACTGTATTTCCTCTTCTGCTAATTTATCTGCCAAGGCGGATTGTGTGGTGGCGTGTAGGCTGCCGCATCGGAACGGAGAGGGGGGTCGATCTGTCTGCCTTAAGACGCCATTAATTAAAATCCCGAGTGGACGGTAACGGTGTGAAACAGGCACCCGTGATTGATATTGGCTTGTTTCATTGTTGGTGTAGATGGGCTGTCAGATTTGTTGCTTGGCGGAGGATCGATCCGTCCAAGGCAGACAGGAAGGCTGCCCATCACAACATCATAACTTGATCGCGTAGATTGTGGTAATGTAAGCTGATCTACGCTTTAATGTCGTTAAGATAGTAACTATTAGTGCTTCTTTGGCTCTCTTGGCAGACCACATGGCGGACTGCAAGGCAGTTACCAGCGTTGCGGGGTATCGCACTAATGTAACGCCTCAAGGAGGCTGAGCCATCAACTCGGACAACTCACCTCCTTGTACTCAATCAGGGGCACCAATGCTAACGAAAATTGTCCATTTCTGGCTGCATTCATCGCTAAATAGTAGCAAATGAGAGCAGCAAGGTATATGGCAGGGTTTGAGAAATTTGTTCAGAGCTTACCTCAGTTATCCTGTGGGGTTTGTTACAACTGCTACATATCAGAAAGACGACAACTGGATATCACATGATTGAGATTCACATTATTCCATCTGAAGCTGGACATCTTCTGATACCGTTGTAGACCGTAAGGTCTTCGAGGCCTTTTCCATAATAGTAGCTAAATTCGAAAGCATCCAATATCTGATAGTGATCCATGGCTCTCATTGCCAATCGGTAGTTCTTTCGTTTTTTGCTATCTTCACGTTGCTCACATGCTAGTAGCCATGAGAAGTAGAGCCAAAACATGACAGGATGCGAGCCCATGCATCAAAAAGGCTTTGCCGCATTATTCTCACTTTTCAACTCATAACAGGCAATATTCATTCAACGTTCATGGTCTCGAAGTCTTTGGAAATCATAAACGATGGATTTCTATCTATGCACATACTAGCATCATATATGATGCTCATTGTTACTTTTACTTAGATCAGCCGATTAATTTCCAGAATTTGAACTGATCAGCAGTCTATTCGTGATCACATCTTTACCGTCCGAGTCATTAGGCGACAAACTCCATTTAGAAATATACGTCCTACCCTGAACAGTCCAACGTGCGAGGCTTTCACGATGCATTTGCAAGTGATTTTTTAGTGATCACGACACCAAGGTGAACTGCCAACTTTGGTGATATCTGGACACAAGGTAAGTTGAAACCCTTGACCATACATTTGTGAGATGTTAACTTCCTAGTCTTTGGCCTGTTTATCGGCGATTTCCGACGTTTTAGTGGATCTATTTACCACTGCGGGGACCTCCAGATCGAGGCAAGCCAAGGAAAAAAATTGCCTGAAGATCCTAAATTCTCCCAGTCGCGGTTGCCTCGGCCCTAGTTTTATTTTTTCTTTTCCCTCTCTTTTTTCCCTCTTGTCCTTGGGCATTAATATCTCTTCATCCGTCCCCGTCGCATTTTCCTATAACCTTCTATACACTCAGATAGACCGTCTCTTTTCTTCGCGACGCTTTATTATCACCATCAATACCGCAAAAATGGTCGAGAAGCTCTACGTCACATACAACGATGTAAGGACTGCCTACCCCGCCACACCCCGCCTCGATGATGAGGGCCGTGAAAGCGCATCATGAAAACTGCCCAACTATACGAAAAAACCACCAGCGTTGAGGGGATATGGTGCGCTTTTTGTCGCATATATTCCCTTGAATACTTGGAATACTGGCTTGAAACTTTGGCAAAACAGCTACTGGAAGCTCTGCCGCTGACATGTCCTTCTCCAGGTGCACAAGATGTGCCAGAAGTCCGCTGAGAAGCTTCTCGCCGACTTCCAGCCCCAGCTTCTGATCGCCATCGGCGGTGGTGGCTACGTCCCTGCGCGAATTCTCCGATCTTTCCTCAAGAAGGGCGGCGCTCCCAACATCCCCATCCAGGCCATCGGTCTCTCCCTCTACGAGTCTCTCGGCAACGATGAAGTCGAGGCCCCCGGTACCAAGGTCACCCGAACACAGTGGCTCGACTTGACCGCTCTCGGCGAGATGGAGAACCTCGTCGGAAAGCGAATCCTCATCGTCGACGAAGTAGACGACACCCGAACAACCCTCGAGTACGCCGTCAAGGAGCTCGAGAAGGACGTTGAGACCGCCCGCCAGCGCATGGGTGATGGTGCCCCCGCTCCCAAGACTGAGTTCAGCATTTTTGTCCTCCACGTATGTGTAACAATAACAGAGGTACAAACAATTACTAACAATGTCACAGAACAAGGACAAGCCCAAGAAGGGCACGCTCCCCCACGACATGCTCAACACCCGCTACTCCGCTGCTGAGACCGTCGGCGACGTCTGGATCAACTATCCCTGGGAGGCCATGGACATTGATGAGCACGACAGGAACGCTAGCCTGCAGAACAAGAGCAACTGAGTATTTTATGAGAATTTGGAGTTGGGAAAAATGGCGCATAGATTTACACGAGATATCATAAACATGATAAATGAGAATACTGAGCTATCGGTTTGAAACATAACTACAATATCCTTTTGTCCTATTTCACACTGGGACTATGCTCACATTAACTGTCAACAGCTTGAAGCATCTTGCACATCGACATTGCTCCATCTACCGACTGACATCCTATCGTGGTGACTTAGTCTGTGGAGCTTTTCCGTTCTTCAGCTTTGCTTTCATTTGTCATGAGCATAACCTTTACGAGGAAAAGGAAGGGTAAGCCTTTCTGTGTCTTCGGAGCTTGTCTTAAGACGTTTCCACTTGTAGAAGAATATGCTTCCATGAACCGCAGCCATGTATGATGACCCCAATCCTTGCTTTCTTCTAAATCCTTCTTGAAAATGGAACCAGGTCGTGGCCATGCCTGATTTTTGAAGAAAGCCTCTGCCATCGCGGTCGTTTCGTCCTCCCCTTCAAGAGTCTGGCAGTCGCCAAAGTGCGTCATCCAAAGTACTGGATTTTTGCGTTTGGGTTTGGGCGCGAGGTGGAATTCCACGCCTACTCCGTCAAGCTTGCATGCCCAGTGGAGAATTGCAAGCGACGCACCCATCTGGTCAATCCAGTTTCTCACGTTATTTCTATTTTGACAACGGAGCTGATCAAGATAGACGGGGCGTGATAACAGTTTTGCATTCAGCGCCTCGTCTGGGGGAATATCTTCTCCCAAACGCATCTGGAATCTGACGTTTTCCACGTTGGGATCGTTCTTAACGGATTTGCGAATGCTCGGGGCGACATGGCTGTTGGCGAGAGCGCGCACGTGGTCTGCAAGCACGGGAGGGATGTACTCCATCATGAAGCCTGCTGGCGCGATGCCATGTTCGCAAACCTGGTAGGCAATGGGTTCACGCTCAAGTTTTGGAATACGAGGGCACTTTAGCCAGTTACATCGTCTGACTCCCCATGAGTCCCTGTATGGAGTCTTAAGATCAGATGTCGCAAAGAACCAGAAGCTACTAATATTCTTGTAAACAAAAATATGATTGCGGAGTTCCCTCTTCACATACTCTAGCTCGCACTTTCTCAGTTTGACAGTCCAAGTCCTGTTTCTCCTCTTAAGCATACACATGTATGACTCGGTGTCGGAAGTCAACTGTGTAAGCCCAAACTCCCTGTCTTCTGACCCCTGGTGCTGAAATTTACTGATTGGGAACTCAGGACGTGGGATAGCGAGAGAGTATTGCATATTGTCGCGGCAGAATGACACTTCGTCGTTCTTGAAGAGCAAATAGTCAGTGCTGTTGATCTCGTTGGAATCGGAATTCAAGAGCTGGCTGTCCACTTGATCCTGCGCAGCCGCCAAGAGGAAGACTCCGTTAGGAAGGAACCCTCCAGGTTGTCGTAGGTCAGGTTGGTCACCCATGGAGGGCACTGGTTGCTCTGAGATATCGTGATCTAGGGGAAGAAGGAACTGGTCGATGGGAGTGTAAAAGCACCAGCGGCGTCTTGCGGAAAAGGGGAGCAAACACATGTGAAGGTCAAGAAGGTGAAATGAAAAGGATTGGGATGCTGAGGGCTACTTGGTTTTATACCCTTCAGTATAGAGTTCATGTTCATGGGATGTAGACTTTTGAGGGCATTTAGCAAAGTCTGATGTACAGACGCCAAGTCAATATCTATCATCTAATCATAATTCTATAATCCCAAACCCAAAAGGAATCCCTCGGGGTATATAGTTTTGGAACCCTTCTTCTATACCATATACACTTTATCCAACAATGGTTTGCTCAATCCACATCCGGGTGTGCCCCTCTCAGCTCTCACTCGTGCTGTCGCTCTTGTGTTTCAACTTCAGTTGCTTCTCCGTCTTCATAAACTCCCGGATCCCAACGGGTATGTTCGCATATAACTCGTCGTCCCAAAAGTCCTTTGCGATCTTTGCCTCTGCGACAGGAGGCGCAGACCAATTTGACCCGGAGCCTCCACCGTCTGAGTCCACAGACGCCTCAACATTGCGCAACGCGGCCTGCGCCTCGGCATTCTTGAGTTGCCATTCCTCCAACTCGTCGCGATACAGATCGTACACACAGTTCACGCAGCCGCTCATGCAGCAGTTATCCGGCTCCGTGGGCTTCGGCGGCACAAGCACGCCCGCGATATTCGTGGCCTTCGCTTTGCGCGCGGCTAGCCTTTCGTCCTTCTTGGCCTGATCTAGCACGCGCGATCCGAATACTAAACGGGCTTTGTCGTGTGGTGATTGTGTGGCTTGCTTCGTAGGGAATTGTTCCTGAATGGCTGCGTCTGCAGACTTCGGTGGGACTTCTGGCTTGTCGATAGGTGTGTATGAAGGGCTATTCAGGATGACTTCGTAGTATGGGCCTAGTGAGCAGCGCTGGGGCCATTCTTCTGTGGTTCGTCTTGGAGCGGCGCTGACGATGGTTCGTGAAGTCGCGGAGGATACTAGTGGTCGTAACCTCGGTAGTAATCTGGATAACGACATTATGTGAATTAAGCGCTATCAATTGATATATAAGCTTGAGGTTCGAGGAGATTTGGCGAGGGTTGTGTACAGCAGAAGCAGGTGGTTAAAGTGAGGAAGTTGGGTTGGTGATGTAAATTGACGGAGCCGACAAACTTGGTGTTGTGCTCGCAATTGTCGGAAATCCGTCATTTGCCTCGGACGTCATCGGCGGGGGTGGGGGCTGGAGAAATTTAGGGTGTGTAGGGAGAGAAGTAGGATAATTATAAGCCTTGGCCATAATTATAACAGTTCCTTAAACAGTGATTATCTTTCTGTATAGATTTAGTGAGCATCTTATTTGCTTAGAGTTTTCGGTCTAAAAAGAATGTAATCTTCCTTCAGATTCAGCACTTTGTGCCATTCGTCCACCAGATCTTCCGAACTTTTGACCCCGAAGCATGTATCAAGGAGTAGCTGATTGGCTGAACAGTGGCCTTAGTCAGTCGCATCGCATCGGATCTGCCTTCAGCGTCACATGCTCTCGCGTTCAAACTTTGTGTTTATTCTACCATTCCTTAACTTGTAGACGCGATTGCAAAGTCTCATTTATTACTTTGCGCCTCATATTCCTTTACTGTAACTCTGTTTCATCTGGTTGACGGCCGCTTTTGACAGGCAGGAAACCGCCTTACCTATTTCGGCAAGCGGTGAAGCCCACTTTGAGAGACGCGACTGGGTCTGCTGAAGTAAACATGAGCCAATGCGACAATACCAAAAATCAACAAGACATTAATTGCGACAATCTCAAATTTGAGATATGATTTAGTTGCAAGGCCACTATATCGAACTTTCAACCACAATATGGGGGAGCCCGCACAAAAGCGGCGTCGTACGTCGCCGGGCACTTCACTTGACATTGGCGGAACTGAGGCACCCGCGTCACCACAAAGAAGACGCCCATCTTATGCATCGCCAACAAAAGCAAGTCTCTCACGAAACAATCCTGAAGCTTTTGAAAGACGAAGATCAAGATCACCAGAGAAATTACCCAGCACTCGACCTTCGGCGCAATTCACTTTTGACAGTCCTTCTGAAGTTCTCGCAGCGCGGTTGGCTACAAGTCGGATCGTTAGTGATGCTCCGACACCAACGCGCCCTGATGAAGCGACGCCAGGCTCAGGGAGACCGCTGAAGCGCGTGGGAGGCGGTATGGCCTCAGCTGCCAAACGAACTCCCTCGAGGGGAGGTCCGCGTCCAGGGGCTGCCCCTGCGCCAGAGCAGGATGATTTTAATCCATTTCGCGGCAAGGTTTTAAGGAGATCTATGGAGTTGGACGACGATAGCGTTGATCCATTTCGTGGTAAGGTTCTGAGAAGGTCTACTGAGGCAGAGGACGACAGCTTTAATCCCTTCCGCGGCAAAGTGTTGCGAAGATCTCTAGACGTGGATGATGATATGGACATGGATGCACCTCCTGCTTCAATGCCCGAGCCTAAGTTACCGCCACCGATCCAGGCGTCTTCACCTCCTGCACCGCCTGCTTCTATGCCGGAACCTCGACCCGTCCCTCCTATGGACGAACCTGCTGTGGAACCTGAGGACAACTCTCCAGTACCATCTGAGGAACCTGCACCTCGCGAGGAAACTTCACCAGTGAAGTCTATCTCGCCTGCCCGAAGTCCATCTCCAGCTCGATCGTTCTCCTCGTTTGAGATGGCGATTCCAGCTCGGTCTTCGTCTCCGATTATGTCACCTTTGCCGGCAGAGTCTTCAGTAGTCGCGGATCCTGAGCCAGCGGAACAGCAGGAGCAGGAGTCCGATTCAGAGTTAGAACCACAGCCAGAGCAAGAGTTGGAACGAGAAGAAGAGGCTGCGCCTGCTCCTGCGCCTGAAGCTGAAGCCGAGCCAGAACGAGACTCTCCAAGCCCACCGCCACCTCTACCCGACTTCTCGCCCTCACCTCCGCCGGCCTCCATGCCCCCACCAGCCATACCGCCCCTAGTCCAACCGAACTCTCAAGATGCAGGCCCCTCAGCATCACAGCCAATGCCCCGATTCCCAGCGCTTGACAAGGGGCCACGCAAAAGCTTTCAGAACAGCCCTGTTAGAATCCGAGGCCTTTCACAGCAGCGCGACTCACCCTTGGCCAAGCCACCATCCAGACTTCTGGAGAAGCCGAGAAAGAGCTTCAACCCTGCCGCGGCCACTTTCAAAGAGACGAAACCTGCCGATACTAGTGTGTCTGGTCCAAGACAGCCTCGTGCATTTGATCGAGACGCGGACAAAAAGAAGGAGCGGGAGAAGATCCAGAAAGAAATCGAGGCATTGCAGAAGGACCTTGAGATTGCGCGAAAAGAGAACGAGCGTATCCGCTTGATGCAACAGTCTGGTCGCACCCTTGCACCCTCGAATCAAGACGAGGTTATTGGCCTCATTCAACGACATCTTATATCTACAGGCGCAGAATCGAGCCAAACAGCATCGCAGCAATTGTTACAAGCAGCGTTGAATCCTGCTGCATTGCTGCCATTTGGTAAAACCATAACCCAAGCACCCCTAAAGCCTGTCGAGGAGAAACAGAACGAGATTAAATCACACCACCCTGTTGTACTTACAGCAGAAGAAGAACTACCTTATCTTGAGCTGTTTACACCATTTTCGATATCCTCGAATATTTCCGTACTGCCGGAAACTGCTGGGGAGCCACTGAAACAACTTCACATTATTACCTTTCGATCCCGCGAGATACCAGGCATATTTACAGCCAAGATGAACATGACGGTCAATGCGACAGAGCTCACTGTTCTTGACCTTGACATTACCGCTTTAGAGCCAGCTTCAAAGCCTGAGCTTGGTCCGTTTGTTCAGAAGATCTGCACGGGCGACTGTAACCGCTCTATGCAGCGTAATGTTGGTATTCTGTCCTGGGCAATGGGGGAGTGGCTTCGAATCGCTGTTGAAAGAGCGGGCTTTTGGTGTCAACTAGAGCAAAGCCTAGGATCTAAGAATGGCGTGTCAGAGGCTGCCATCCAGCTGCGCACTAGGAAGTCAAGAAGAAGAAAAGACGACGGCGAGGACGAAGATGAGGATGCGCCGACACAGCTGGAATCTGTCACGAAAAAAGACCTTATACGCTATCTGGGCCGGCAACACTTTGACATATCAATTCCCAATAATGATACGGAGGAATCAGGTGCAACAATACGGTTAGAATGGAAGACCGAGTTTGACTGGACGGGAGAAGCGCAAAACAAACTTTCCGTCCTGGTCGGCGCCCCAGGGAAATGTGAGTACATATCTATCTACATCCAAACACTTCACTGACAATACAATACAGGGCATCAAACAGACGAACGAGGGTCGCTTGGCAAGATCCCCAAACTTTTTGATGAACTTGTACATGGCCAGGGAGAAACAGAATCGGCTGTACGAACAATTGTAGCACTAATTGCTGGAGAGCAATCATGATGGAGTTTAGACATATGGCAAGGTTTACGAATGCATAGCGAAACGGCGTCAAGTGGTCGTTTTTTCGCGCAGGTCGCATTAGAAGACGAACAAGATCCAGATTATTGTAATTAATATGTGGCGGCTTCAACTACAACCACAGTGAACCGACCCCCTTTTGCATCTATATCCATCTAGTAGCGAATCATCGTGCCTGAGTGACCATTAGTCGACAGTGACACCAAGCTGTCGGAGTTCAGTCTTGGCCTGCTCGATCTCCGCAGTAAGCTCCTTATGCGCGTAAGGGACGTCGTTGAAGGTGAGGATGCCGAAGCCGAGACGGAAGAGGAGGTATGCGCCGAAGGAGACGAGGGCCCAGAAGGGGAGCTACAAAATCGCGAGTTAGAGGATTGATCGTGGGAAATTCGATAGCAATCGTGCGGAGGTTGACGTACCACAGGGACAACCTGCTCCTGGATCTTAGGGGGAAGAGGGATGAGCTCAAGGAACAGAGCAAGGTAGAGCTATTCGCTGGTCAGTCAATCGTTCTGGGAGCACGCGGTGCGGTTGGAGCGTACGGAGGAGACAAGGAGGGCAAGAGAAATGGTCTGCTGAGCGCGGGTCATGATTGCGGTTTGTATAAGGAGCGTGGTGTTGACGTGCGCGGGGGAGGGTCAATTGCGAGGGCGATGATATCGATCTTGAGGAGACGTGTATATGTTGTCAGGGGTCGCGAAGGAGTGGAAATTCTGGATGACTAAGGTGGGGAAATGGTGGGTTATGTAAGCGCCCCACTTGTACAACACCACCTCCTTTGGCTTTTGGTTCTCAACACCATAATTTCCGTGAAGCATATGTTTCGCGATGATTGAGAAATAGGCACATACGACCACAGCTCGTGGAGAATACGGGGTCCCGTCCGCTCCCCCAGAGTCAAGCCGCGAAGCGCCGGATTAGTAGTTGGGTCGGTGACGACCAGCGAATACCTGGTGTTGTATGTTTTTGTTTTTGCTGATTGTCTTTTTGGACTGCGTATATATGATGTGTATATCTATGTACGTAGGTTGTATTCAATACGAAGTGTTGCCCAAGCTACTTAGCAATGTCTCCCTCACAGTAAGCCTCAGAGGCGCTATTGTATTCCTCTTATTGAAACGAGCGGTTGATATTCCATCAACTCCCCGTAGGTGCATGCTGCATCAGATTTTCAGCAGTGGTAAGAAGATTGTTCAGTATGGGCGATTCTATGATTCGGCATGAATTGCATGTAAATCATCCAAGGTGCCTATGAATCGCTTCATTGGCGTGTTTGCAGTCCTGGCTCCCACAGCTTCAGACGAGAATGTATGGATAGAAATCATATGCACGCAGAAGTGCCTGTTATGCAAAAGAAGCGTTCGAATTGAAAGGCAGTAGTATAAAGAAACAGCCTTGTACTAGTGAGTTGGGGAATCCCTCCTGTGACCCAGGCTTCGCCCAGGTTTTGTTCTCAGCTTGTGCAGGGCCATCGACATTATTGATTCAAACGGCAGCCTAAACCTCTTCTTTTACAATAGCGGCTTGAAATCGACAGTGATTCAATACCCCGCACTGTTTCTCTTCTTGTTTGTTTTCTCGAGAATCTTAGCACACCTTGTTCATTTTGCATCAACACCTCTTCATCTGTTTACGCCGGTGCAAGATCGCCAACATTCCTACTTCCTCAACTTTGGCCTTCCCAAAGCAACCTATCGCTCTCACGGTGCTACTTGAAAAGACCAAGTTAGGTGATAATCCTCGTAATAGGTGAGTTAATTTTCTTTGCCTTTATTTCGTGATTTCTCCAACCCCTCTCCTTTATATTTCTTACACATTTCGTCCACGGTCCGTCACTCCACGCACCTGCTTTTCTCTTCAGCTCCCACATTTTCATCTTATCCCTTTCACTCTGTTCTTCTTTCAACAGCAACGTCTTGCTTCCTCTACGCTCAAGATATTCAAGTACTGTCACGCAGCCTTTCTTTCTATGTGTACAAGGTTTGCAGTAACTCCTAACCTTATTTGCTTCTTAGACATTTCTCTCTACTACGCTCTGCATCATGGAGGCCGAAGGCGTTCAGGCGCCTTCAACACCTGTGAAGCGTGAGAGATCTCTGAGCCCTGAGCTTGACCTGGATACTCAAGTACACAAACGCCAAGCCGATGAGGCATCAAGCGTGATTCCTGCTCCGGTAGTGTTTCCTTGGAGAACTTGCCAGAACGCAGGATACGTCGAGCGATTGAAAATCAAGGAGCGAGCTGTCGAGCGCGCTGAGGACTATTGTCAGAAGGTAAGAGCGGCGCTCATGCCTGTTCTGCAAGATATCGCGCCCAACAGCGCGGACGCTATCATGATGGGACAGAGAATCATCAGACAGTGGTGCAAATTGCACGGTAAGTGCTTCAAGTCTTCCTAATGTTGGTTTAGCTCCCATACTGATGCGTCCGTAGATGATATTCGTCACAAGCACCGGAAACTTCAAATCCTAGTGGGAGTCGAGGGCCCTACTGGAGCAGGCAAATCGTCCTTCTTAGGGTCTCTTCTCAAGATTCCAGAGCTGTTCCCATCCGGTCAAGAGTCCGCAGCCACTGCAGTCATCGGCAAAATTTCCTGGAACTGGGATGATACACCTGGTCGCGAGTTTATAGCGAGAGTCAGCTTCCGGAAGATGTCTGAAATTGAGGATGATCTCGAGTCTCTCTTACGGGAGTTGAATCGTTTGGCATCTCTCATGGCTGGCAAATTTGAAGGTGAAGATGATGGCACCGAGCAAGCTGATAACAAAGCCATATCAAGAAACATGATTGGCCATCATCTTCCCAAAGTCAAGGCTGTCTGGGGCCTTGATGAAGGCAATCTGACAGCAAGGGCAAGCAAGTGTCCCAAAGTGCTAGCCTACAGGCAAATGGCCCAACAGATCTTGAGGATGAATTACGAGGCTCACCAGTTTCTTGTAAAAGGTAGTACTACCTTCAGCGCAAGCTCAGCAGAAGATCTGTCGGACTTGATCAAGCCCTTCTTGGATTCGAGTTCCGAGACACACGGAGGACGGAAACAGTTTGCTGCATGGCCACTCGTGCAGGGTGTGCATATATACGCCAAATCCGACATTCTGAAACCTGGCATCACCCTTGTTGATCTTCCTGGTTGTGGCGATGCTGTTGAAAGTCGCTCTGAAGTTGCGGAAAGGTTTGCCCATCGTCTAGATGTGCGTATGGTTATCAGTCCCATCATTCGTGCCACGGATGAGAAACAAGGACAGGCTCTTATGCGAAATGGTTTCGATGAAGCTCAAATGAGGATTCGTGGAAGGCTAGATGGTCATGGATTCTGTGTCGTCATCTCAAAGATGGATGATATGAAGGTCGACTCCTACATTGCGGGATGCCGCGACTTATCTGGTAACAAGGAAGTTGTGCAGAAACAGATGGAGCTTGAAAACCTCAAGACAGAAACATATAACCTCAAGTCCGAGCATACGACACTTAAAAACGCGAAGAGGAAGGCAGAAAGCCAGAAGAAAAAGGCGCAGAGATCTTACGAAAGTGCCTTAAAGAAACAGGCAATCAAGTTGCAAAGTACGTTGATCCAGACTTTGACTTTCAATGCTAACAATGTATTCCAGAGGACCCTCAAGCAAGTGAAGAGCATATTACCAGTCTTCAAGCACAGAAGGATGAACTAGCTCACGCATTTGAGGAAGCCGACAATGCTCTTGATCGCATGACATTCGACAATCCAGAATTCAAATCCAGATGTCACACTTACGGGATTGGCTTTACCATCGAGCTATCCAGACCCGCAATACTCGCGTCATGAATCGCCTTCGCGCTGATTTCGCCAGTAGACACAACAAGCATGACGATAGCGACGCTCCTGTGCAGTCTCAGAGTGAGCACGAGTATGTACTTCCCATCCTTCCTGTCTCGACGAGAGCCTTTTGGCAGCTGGAAAACAACGACGTTCCCATGACAGGATTCACCAACCAAATGTTCACAGGTGTCCCGGCTGCTGAACAATGGCTGCATCAAGCGACGGCAAGTAAAAGGGAGAAGCATCTTGATGGAGTGCTGGATGAATATCAGAACCTCATGACCATGATGCGTATTTACTCGCAGACAAGTGGCCAAGACGGCGATTTTGGGTTTACCAGATCTCAGGTTGAGGAAGCTCTTGCTGAAACCCATGATATTTACCAGAAAGTAAGTTCACAGCTCTCCATTCCACATGACCAAGTTAGTTTAACATTTTATTGACCACCTTCATTCAGAAACTGAGCTCTAAGCTCAAAGAGGCCTGCGACTTGATTCAGAAGCTGGATCCCCTCGAACGTAAGCCACAAGCAATGAAAAGGTTTTCTCGCCGAGGGCTATCGCATTGTTTTAAAATGGGGGTACAAATTTCCCGAAATTGAGAACGACGTCGAAAAGATGCACTTTTGCACATATGCCGCAAACATCAGACGCAATGGTGCGAAGTACACTAGCTTCTCAACTCCACGTGTCACGTACACTTGGATGGAAAACCTGTCAGTAACTCTTGTTCATCCTTAGTAGAGTTTGATTAACAATTTTCACAGAGCCGCACCCATCTTGAAGACCATTAGCAAAGACTGGGACAGAAAGATGAACAGAAAGCTTCCGCTCATCAAAAAGCCCATGATGGCTGGCTACATCGAGGTCTTCACGGAATACTTGAACGAGATCCAACGTCTTATCACTGAGCATGTTCCAGCACTTGAAGCCATCTTCAATGGGATGCGACCAATTCTTGACAACTCCCAACGCGCTACCGAGACTGATATTGGCAATGTGCTTGACAAGCTGTCCAAAAATGCTGCTACCGTCGCTTTCGAGGCTGTTACATACTTAACTGACGAAATGACACCCACCTTCCGCGCTGCCGCAGCAGACAGTAAGTAGTCTTATTCCACACGCCAACACACATTCGAACGGGCATAGCTGACTGTATTGTCCAGCTGGAACTGGTAGTCACCAGAGACGAAAGAATACCATACAGGAGAAAGTGAAAACCGATATCGAGTCTATGTGCCGTGAGATCTTCAGACGTCTTGAAGCTGGCCTTGCAGAAAAGAAAGCCGAGGTGCCAGCTGAGCTGGAGAAAGCTGCAGCAGGAGGAACACATAACCTCAAACATCAGTTGTCCTTCCTGGTCAACAATCTTGCCGAGAGGTATTCAGACGACCCTGTGAAGAATGCTATGAAAGCTAAAGTGCAGGACGTTGTTCGCGCTCATATCGAATCTTGGGAGTTGGGATGGGCCGAAGAAGGAGGCTACGATGAGCACATTCTGGATATGGATCTCAGTATCCCCGCCAGTGTTCCAGAACCTGTCATGGAGGAATTTACTTTTTCAGAGGATGAAGGGGATGATGGCAATGACAGTATGGAGGAAGATGATCCTTTGTCGAATGACATCCTCATAAGCGATGAGATTAACAGCAATCTGATTTAACTCTAGGGTTTCTAATCAGAACATTCGATGGAATCGAGCACGAATACGTTGGGACGACGCCGGTATGGAACACATGGGTAAGCGCCTTAAGGAATATTTGCTTCGGGATTTGCTTCGCGCACATGGCGCGTGGAGATGAGATTTGAGATACATGGCAGTCGACAATTACCCAAGGATTATGGCAGGCAAGCAGACAGATAACTAAATTGAAATTAACTAGCTTCTATCGTTTTAACATCTCGGTTTGAAGTGTAACTTCCAATGATCATATTGAACATCGCTGGTTCAATATTAAACCAAAGTTATGAAAATCTCAATTGTATCGTAACTGGTTATCCTTTTAAAATCGCCTTATTTGTTTACATGTTCTGGTCTTCTGAGTTGCGGATTACGCTGTTTAATCAGTAGCCATGTACGACTACCCGAACGCAGGTGTAGTAATACATGGCCGTATCCTTCATACTGGATATTACGTCTACTTGAATGGGCCTCGGTTGTCTTACCGCCATCCGCCTGCCAAGAGTATTACTGTATTGACAAAAGTCGTTGGAGATATAGATCACCAAATGAATGCAAACAAACACTGTCTGTTGTGCTAATGGAAGAATTATTAAACATCACGCCGATGCAGTTGAGAGGTGGATAATGCAATGTGAAACATAATGAGATCTATAATTTCCCTACTCCGGTCGCTAAAAATCTGCAAATTCCAATAACAAACAAAGAAAACAATCAAACGTGTGCAAACACCACTACTGAACCCATCCTTCCTTGCTCATGGTCTCCCTGGTCCATTCATCTAACTTCTTCGCAAGTTCTCCGTCCTTGGAAGGACCGCTCTGCCACCAAGGCTCTCCAAATCGGTGGTACACCTCGATGTACTTGCCACTCTGCTCCGCCTTCATCTCCTGGCCCGCAGCGCAGAATAAACTGTTCCATGAGCCTTTGTCGGCACTCCACAGAAGTCGGAGGCAGCGAAGTGCTGACAGAAGATTCAACATGCCCTTCTCTCCTGAATCGACTGTTGTGGCGAGATTTGTCTCGACAAGGCCGGGGTGTACTGATGTGATCCAGATCTCGCCGTCCTTGTTCTCAGAGCCGGGTCCGTACTTCTCATTGAGAGTGTTGCTGTGTAGGATATTGGCGAGCTTGCTCTGGCCGTATCGCTCCCAGACACTTTGATCCTTGAGAGCTAGGTCATCGAAGTTGATGCCTGTCTTGGGTGCGGACATGTGGCCTGATGAAGTAAGGTTGACGATGCGCACGCTGCCGGCGGGAAGTGTCTTGGCTGTCTGCTGCATAAGAGGAAGAAGATGCTCTGTGAGAACCCAGTGGGAGAGGTAGTTGGTTTGCCACTGAGCCTCATGGCCATCTTTCGTCATCTCGAAGGGTGTAGCCATGATGCCTGCGTTGTTGACAAGACCGTGTAGAGCTGTCTCGAGAGTGAGGAAGTGCTTAGCAGCCTTGACGACACTGGTGAGGTTCATGAGATCCATTTGAAGGAGATCAATTTTGACTGAAGGATGCTCTTTCTTGATCTCGGCAATAGCTGCGTTGCCCTTCTCTAGTGATCGTACGCCCATGTAGACGTGGGCACCATGTTGTGCGAGGTGAGAGACAGTATAGAAGCCCCTGTTTGAAATGTTAGCAATCTAGAATTTTCAAGGAAAGGATTTGACTGAAGCTCACATTCCAGAGTTGCCGCCTGTGACGATGAAGACCTTGCCGTTGAGCTCGGGGAGGTTATCGGGGTGGAAAGTCATCTTGAAGAGAAGTATTGGAACTGAGAAGTGATTGACAAAGTGGGAAGAGTTGGTTTGTTGAGGTGAAGAGTGTTGATTGTTTGAAGCTGTTGATTTTCTGGAGATTTCGGAAAGAAGGCGAGAAAGCCAGTTCTTTTATATTCATTTTGCTGTGCCATGTTGACGATGCGTCTCCCATCTCGTCCTTCAAGTTGTGAGCAACTTGCATGAGATGTGAGCAAGTGGCATGGGACCTCAAACTGTAAGCAGCTTGCATGAAACTCCAGCCAATCATAAATAATGCTCCCCGAGCTAAACATTCGGATATACAGAAATATAAGGTCGGCAGTGAGCAACCTGCATATATCCGTGATAGGAAGACGCTTTAAAGCCCAGCAGGTGGGGTCCTTGACAGAAATACTGAGATGCTTAGACCAACTCCATGGGTACAAACCTGGCCAAGTATTTATGTCTCCCGTTTTAACGAAAGCTTGGGCTCCCAGTCCCTTGTTGTGAGCAGCCTGCATGACGCTAGACCAACCGTAGATAGTGAGAATAATAACCAACGATCCTACGCTAAACCCGTGAAGTCATCCCTGGTTGGTCTGCGCCTCGAAGCCTGGACGTACTGCCGGACCCCGAATGTCAGACTCGCAGTTGTGTGCAATTTGCATTCATCACCGCCCCCTCTTCATAGACAATCCACTATCGACAATATGACTACGTTTCAGGCACAAGCGTCATGCATCCAGCTCACTGCCATGCCCCAGTTGGCGGAGGTATGTACTTACACAATGATGTCGTTTGACTTAGACACTCACCCGGCTATAGGCGTTAAGCGCGCGAGACGACTGGACGGGCACCAAAGATGCGGCGGCGCGGAGACGAGCACAGACTAGACTCAACATGAGAGCCTACCGTTCGTAGCCTAACGGGTCTATTGTTCGATGATACTAATATGATAGCTGTAGGAAAACGCAAGGCTCAGCAAAAGAAGGCTGAAGCTTTCAGCGACGTCGTGATCAAATCGGAGCCACTGGTTGAGTGCTGGGATATCAAGCAAGAATCCATGAGCACCATACCAGCATCCCATGCCACACAATTATACAGCAAAAGAACTCCCGTGCTGTCAACCCTTCCCACAAGAACCCAGTTCAACTTTGTCTTCCCTCTTTCTCCAGACCACCTCATCACCCTCCTCCAATACAACGCCCTCCGCGCCCTAGCCGTCAACCGCACGCTCATCTCTGGCATCCTCACCACACCTCTCGATTGCGATGTGGAGTCTTTCCACGTGGTCCCCTACCCTAGCAATCCCGAATCAGTCCCCTCGGCACTTCTCCCAACCATCCTGCAGCAGACGATCCCGCACGGTGATTGGGTCGATATGTTCCCCTGTGCAGAAGGACGCGATAACCTTATCCGTGCTGCTGGGACCTTTGATGAGGATGAGCTGTGGGGTGACTGCATTGGGGGTCTGTATGAGGGCTATCCGGATGATGAGATGGAACGGCGCGGTATGATTGCTTGGTCGCCGCCGTGGGATATCTCGGGGTGGGAGATGTCGGAGGGGTTTGTGAGGAAATGGGGATGGTTGGTCAAAGGAGTGCCGGGGCCATTGGAGGCGACTAATCGATGGCGGGTGGAAAGGGGTGAAGAGCCCTTTGAGGAGGCAGACATGCCGTTGCATCCCTCCCTGGCGGGACTTACTATCTCATAAGTCCGTGGTACGCTCGTTTGATCTCTCCATCTAAGCTATGGAGTAAGAAATATAAAGGATGGCTGGGATCTCTCTGAAACTAACTTCGAAAATAACCAAAATTACAGCATCTCGATAGAAGGGTCATAAAGGTATATAATTCCCCACCCAGGAGATCCTTACAATTCTCATCTACTAAAGGTATTGATAATACTCGCTAGATCCTTTAAGAACAATATCGATACTAATATTCGTCTTTATTATTATTAAGTTCACTAAACTACGCACTCCTACTCATCTCCGTCCTCCTCTTCTTCATCCGTGTCACTTTCGTCAAGGTTCTTAACCAACGAATGGGGCACCATGCTCTCAACAACCTGTTGGACCAAGGCTCCTGCAGCGCGGTAGCTTTTCCCTTCTTCTTCTTCTTCTTCTTCTTCTTCTTCGTCCTTATACTTCTCCTCATCTTCGCCCCAATTCTCATACTTGTCCTGGTCAATCGTCAGGATGCTCTTGATATCATACCCGAGCTCTTCCACCAGACCACGAATCTGGTTTCGTTTAACATAGTCCCTGCGGGTTGCCAGTAGCGGGCTACCCGACTGACTTCAATATGCTCAAGGTCCTTCTCCCTTTCTTGCTGGCTTTGCCCCCAAGCGTTCTTGAGGATCGCGAACATAAACGTCCACCATACGTATCTCGCCCGAGGCCGGAAATCGGTCCGAAAGACCAGCTTGCGTCCGTCGAGCTGCAGCAATTTGGTGGTTTCGCCTCCATTTCTAAACCACACTCGATTAACTTCTTTGTGGGACTTATTTAGTACTACCAGCTTGTAGTTCTTTACCTCTGCGGACTCCCACTCCAGAAGGCGATCGTTTCGTTCTCGTTGATCATTCTGCGGCAGCTTGGCATCCGCAGGCTCTAGCTCAACGTCTGGCACAATAGCGATATGCCCCTTGACAAGAGCATCCTCGGTATCAGGGTGGAGAAACAGACCATTATAAGGGGAAAACAGTTCTTTATGAGACCCTGGCCCAAATATCTCATCCATTGTCTGATTCTGCTTCCATGGGCATAGGTGGACTGCCTTCATCACCAAAGCAGACTCCCATTTGACGAATACTGGATCCCATAGCGCCCTGTCCCCTGCATCGGGGCAGTAGGCTTCCCTCATTGTCTTTCGCATCTTGGTCTGCGCAGTGTTATCTCGCTGACCTGCTCCGCCATCCAGGCCCAGGTCGACCTTTGAGGCCGCAGACAGACGAACCCAACTCTCACGCTCACTCTTCATTCGTTCGGCGAGTTTCATCGCATGCGTTTTGACGATTTGGCCAATTTGCGTCCAGGAATCGAACACATCCTTGGACTTCTCCATTGCATCGGGACCGCTTTGCCATGAGACAGGGTATGAAACAGGGAGAAATTAGAGCAAATGGACAAAACCTTTACATAATCGGCAACTGTGTCCAACTGAGAGGGAAAGCTTATTCTAGGGTACAAGACCCTGATGCTGACTTCGTCATCGTAGGGAAAGCAAAGCCTCAGCCTAGGCATAGAGCTTCCTTCGGGGCCTCTTTCTTTTCCTTTTCCTTTTCCTTTTCCTTTTCCTTTTCCTTTTCCTTTTCCTTTTCTTTTTCCTTTTCCTTTTCCTTTTCCTCTTTCTTTTGGGCCTCTTCTTCTTCCTTCGGGGCTTTCTTCTAGATCTCTTGTAGGGGCCTTTTTCTTCGATCTTCAAAGGGGATTTTTCATAACTACCCTTCGGGCCCTACAAGAGCTAGTATTAGATGCAAGGAGACTGTATAGGTTGTTCATTAACTATAAAGAATATAACTACAGTTCCGTGCAAAAGTTCCGACAACAAGCCACCTAGGGATGTAGAAGAATAGAGATATATAGAATATAAAATATTTAGAAGATATCAGGTACAATCTTAGGATAGGATTATAGAACATCATATAAAATAAAGAGAGTTTCCTATGATTTATATAATACTCTATTAAATACAAAAGGAAACTATCGGAACTTTTGCACGCCTACTGTATTAACAAAGGCATGTTCCTCTAGCAGCAGGGTGGCTACTATCACAGTCTCTTTACATGCTAATCCCATTTGGGTGTCGTATTAAGCTCTCTGTTGTTCATAAGATCTCCCCAAGATCTTCACAGTCAAAGAATACGACATATACGCCACTGACTACTATCAGTTCCGATGCACTGTGCACCGTGCACAGCTTCACTTAAAACACAAAAACGCGAGCTGGACAATTGCATGCCGCGACGGAATATCTCAAATCTGCCGCCGAATAAGTCCAGGGGTTACCTCAGACCCATGTCCCGATGCGGACAGGGAAGAACAAAACAATAAATAACAAGCCACATATATGTTTACTGGAGATGAGGTGGGAAATCGTCACACGGTGGTCATGGTCAACAGAGAGTCGCCTGAGAATATCGACGCCTTTGTTTATTTCGAACAAAAGAGAAAATGAGGCTTTCAGCTAACGTAACCGTCGTAACGCAACAGGTAGAGCATCAGGGGAACGTCTTAACAGGGACTAGCCCTCCTGGCGTCGGTGGAAAGGGTCCGCCCGTGCCATGACATGGACCTAATTCGGGGGAAGTTTAAAGACGGGACGGATTGGAAACTTTAGCCACCAACAGGTATAATACAGCCACGAGACAGTGACAGCAAACTTTGTTGATGCTTACTCTCATGTTTGAAGATAAACAATGAGGGAATGTTACAACTGCAAGGGGACTGTCCTACAAAAGGTCTTACACATGAATTCCCGGAAGCATCACAACGTCCAGGGTAGGAGATAGCTGTATGAGGCGGGTGGTTCGGCCCCAGGCTACCCCTGGTTCTAAGAAGCAGGCTAAAGATCATCAATGACTTAGCGCATGTGGGTTGCGTAGGCTGCAGGCTGCAGGCTGCAGGAACCTGGAGGTTACAGTAAAATCTGCACCATTCAGCCAGATGATGCAACAAGATGATCTCAATAATAAACCTTGGGGTAAGAGAAGCAGACGTTGATCAAACATCATCAGTCGATCAATACATCTGTGCACACTTTAGTGAGCTTAGCAACCAACTTTCCAAAGCTTAAAGCCCAATCCTTTGTTCAGTGCCCGATTCAAGTAAAACCACAAGCGTCTGGTTTTTACTGTTACCCACCAGGTTAGAACGGGTCCACACTGTGGTCTCTGGGTGTCAGTGGACGGGGATCTTCTCCAGAGCAACGGTACCTGCGTGAACCCCTGGAGATATCATTTCTTCTTTACATTAGCTCTAGGATTAAGCGAAGCTGTCACTGGTCACTGTGATAAAAAAGTTGAACACGAAAGAAGAAAGGTTTCTTGATCTTAATTTATTCTAAACTTCAATACTCTTTTGTCTAAGTCTGCGGTGATACGTACACTGAATCGTCTTGCACTGCACGTTCGCCTCATCGTTATCGTTAGTTAGCTCCCGCAGCCATCCGTCGGGTACATTGTCCACTCGCCAACGCTAGGACTTCCCCAAAACAATCCCCCCAGGGACCCCTTGGACTAGAAAGAAAAAGACTGGTTCTGTCCTGTCTGTCCTTCCTTTGTCTCGTCCTGTCTTGCCCAGACAACATTCATTCCTTTTAAGAAACAGCACAGGTAGCTGGACATCTTCCCTGCAACACTACCACACTACGACATTTCCGCAAATTCGTTCATCATGGAAGATTCCACCCAAAGGCGCTCGAGCGCTATTCCGCGATTGTCAAAGCTCCCTCTACCTCGGCCGACGTCAGGAATTCCAAAGCCAGCTTCAGCTCTACCAAGGCCTGCATCAGTTATTCGTCCCTCGCCCTCAAAGGAGAGCTTGGGCGGCGGCGAGCTACGGAATCCGCGGCTTCGACCTTCTATGTCAAGAGACCAACTGCGGACTGGTCAACCAGATCTTCAACAAAGAGCCCAGCGACTGCGACCTGCAGTATCCAGAGATAATCTCAACCTTAGTGCTGGAACAAGACGCACATCAGCACTCATCTCGAAACCTACCCAGTTATCACCCGCAAAGCCCTTCGCCCAGCGCATTCCTTCCACACCTCACCGATCGATAGAGCGACAGGCTGATATCATCGAGGAGCAATCCACCACACCTCCTTACGATCCTCCTGGTGAAGCCATCGGTGTGCAGTTTGACGGAAACATCTTCCCTCGCCAATTGACTCTTACAAGGAGGCCTTCGGAGAGTTTCGCAGTTTCACCACTTTACGATCCAGCCAACAACATCTTTGATCCCAACTATTCAGCCAGGCCACAGACGGCCTCGACCGATGACGATGATCGATCCGATACACTCGGGGCTCGTTCTCTCAAGCCAAGACCTTCTCTGTCAGAAAGGACAGCCGAGACTCTTGCAAACATTCCTTCTTCCCCTGCTTTAAGGAAGACTTCAAACTTCTATGACCAGGGATCACGAGTTGTTAGCAGTCCTCGTTCAAGGGCCGGTAGTGGCGCTTCTAGACCAGGATCTAGCTATGCTTCAGACGGATCAACAAGACAATCTTCAAAGGCAGGAAGTCGACCGGGTTCTAGTTCAGGCCAGTCCGACCTTGGCTTCAACAACTTTCGAGCTTCAGCAAGTGTCCAGAGAAAGCAGTTGACTCCCATCGAGGGAACGCCCCGCAAGCGGTCATCGACTGTTGTAAGGACGACGCCCGGCAAACTACCAGGAATGCCACCACCGTTCGCTGAAGCAAGAAGCCCGAGCCCAGGAAAGACGACTATACCGACTCCAAAATCAGGCTCCAAGTCTATGGCCCTACGGCCTGCGAAGACGAGGGCTCCTGTGCAGGGTTTGTTCAAGAAGCCGTCACTGCCTGCGCTGAACAAGGCTTCGTTGCATGGGGCTTCTGACCGGCGTGTTTCCGTGAACTCGGCGTCAACTGGATCCTGGGACGGTACGATTCCTTCCAGCGCTTCATCTCACAACACCTCCATGACTGGCGACTCAGTCGAACCTGGAACACCCCCTTCAGCTCGCAAATCCTCAGCCGCGCTCCGTGAGCAGATCGCTAAGGCAAAAGCTGCGAAAAGAGCTCAGATGAAGCAGGTGGCCGAGAATGAAGTAGAACATGCCGACGGCGAGACACCAATAGTTCCTCAGGATACTGGTTTCGACTTTGGCATGAGCCAAGACGATCCGTTCAACCTACGCCGAGGAGAGGATCCCAAGAAGAAGGTTCTGCAGAACCGTGTTAGTACCGCAAGGACAACAGGAAGGCTTAACATTGCTGCCCTGCACTTGAAGGAGATTCCGGTGGAGGTGCTAAAGATGTACGATCTGGAGAGCATTGGTGATGGAAGCTGGGCAGAAAGTGTGGATTTGACTAGATTTGTCGCTGCGGACAACGAGTTTGAAGAGCTTGATGACTTTGTATTTCCTGACACAAATCCCGCATCATTTGATGAGGAGCAGGCTAGCCAAGGGAACATCTTTGCTGGACTGGAAACTCTGGACATGCATGGCAACCTTCTCATCAACGTCCCTTTGGGACTGCGTCGGTTGACTTGCCTGACCTCATTGAACTTGGTATGTAACCCCTACGATTTGGATCACCTCACTCGCTAACTCCTATCAGTCTTCTAACCGCCTCACGAACAACTGCCTGGACACAATCGCGCAAGTCACCTCTTTGCGCGACTTGAAACTTGGAAACAACCTCTTCTACGGTCCTCTCAATCCCATTCTCGCAAGTCTGAATGAGCTGGAAATACTTGACGTGCATGGTAACAACATCTCTGCGCTCCCTCACAAGATTGAGAACATGTCTCGTCTTCGCATTCTTAACTTGAGCGAAAACAGCTTCGAATCTTTGCCCTTCGATAGCCTTGCTACGCTTCCTATCACTGAGCTCAACATCAGGAAGAACAAGCTAAAGGGCACTCTGATCGAGGAACCGATTGGCTGTCTGCCCCAACTGCATACATTGGATGCCTCGGCAAACCAGTTGGAAAGACTGGTGCCGTTGGGCTCTGCCATTGACTTGCCGGTTTTGCATTCTCTGTCCTTGTCGATGAACCGACTGCAGGGGCTACCAGACATGACAACCTGGTCGAACTTGCTGACGCTGTCGGTTGAGGAGAACAGCATCTCGGGCATTCCTAATAGCTTCATGGGCCTGGATAGACTCCGTCATGCTGATTTCTCTAGTAACGATATCAGGGTGATTCCACCCGAGGTCTCGAGAATGGACAACTTGTCCATGATCCGACTAAGCGGAAACCCTCTGCGTGACAAGAAGTTCCTTTCCATCACTACCGAGGAGCTCAAGATTGTTCTTTCTGGACGCTTGGAACCACCACCTCCGTACCAAGAGCCTGACTCTCAGGATGGACTTGTGGATGTTCTAGGCGATGCAAAGGTTGGTGGCTCCAGCGCTGGTACGGCGCGATCAGAAGATGAAGATTATCGGTCTGATGATAACTTTGCCACCCCTCCACAGAGTCCTAATCGCTCTCGTTCGCATACAGTATCAAGCCGTCGTTCTCGATCGCACACTCTATCGAATCAGTCATGGCCGGTGAAGCCTGGTGGTATCTTGGACCGATCTCAAACCGAGTCATCATCACTCCACCCCGTCGTTTGCTCCAAGGTTGCGGCCGAACATCGGGTTCGTCAAATCTTCCTTCAGAACAACCTTTTCGCTACTCTGCCGAACTCGCTTAGCTTTTTTGCCGAGACATTGACAGCCCTGTCTTTGTCTCACAATCAACTGGTAGGCGAGGCGTATCTGACTGAGGAACTGGACCTACCAGCTCTGAGGGAACTTAACCTGGCATCAAACCACATCACTGGTCTTAAAGCACTTACCGAGTTCTTGCATGCACCAAGCCTGGAGAAGATCGATGTTACAATGAACCGTCTCAACTCTCTCCCGGCAGGTCTTAAGGAGGCTTTCCCTAGCCTTAATGTCCTCCTGGCGGGCAACAACCACATTGTGGATCTCGAACCAGAAATGATCAAGGGTCTGAAGATTGTGGACTTAAGCAACAACGACATTGCTCACTTAAACCCACGCATCGGTCTTCTTGGGGGCCTTGGTGGTCTTGAGAGGTTTGAAGTGGCAGGCAACAGATTCAGGGTTCCTCGATGGAACGTGATTGAGCGAGGCACAGATGCTACTCTGAGATGGCTCAGGGGGCGTGTTCCTGTCGCTGAGATGGCCTCTTGGCAGGGCGACAACGATGAGCCTGACGTGGATTAAACGGTGAAGCACGGTGTTATGAAGGCGTGAAGCTGTATTATCGAGGGCGTTATTGTTGCGCTTGGCATGGGTGGTTATCCTATTCTTTATACATATTTTGCCGTACTTAGTTACTTTTATTACTTGGCGGGACTATACCATCTTGCGTTCTTGTAAATATACTTTGGTCATGATCCAAGTTATTCAGCACATTGATTATTCATACAATGATTGTGATGATGTATGGTGATTCTTTAAAGACCTCTTTGCGTGAACGTCACTGAGAATGTTCCAAGCCTGAAGCTCTCTTCTGTGGATACATGCTATCCTGGTTGCAAGAGTCTGAATCTTTGTGAGGGTTTGTGAGCTTCCACGGCCATTTTCGAGTGACTCACTGGGTGGGATGTTACTGTGATAACAGCTTGCACAAGTTTCTTTCTCGCAAAGCTCTTGATATCGCACGGGCTGCTTAAATCGAGCTTATCTGTCCCGTTCTGGGTCACCGAATTGTTTTATTCGGCAGTGTTTCTCTTTAGACTTTATATCATGTTTGATGAGGAAGTTATTCGTAATTTTCTGCCTACACCACCTCTGAATCACTGTGTTAAGCAGCATTTATAGAGCCTTGGTATACTTTGTTCTTGAGGAAGGTGCCCCTTTATTTCCTGGTGGCATTTGTGGCAATGGGATTGGCGTTCATCCGCTGGAGGAAGGTTGGCCCTGAAGCTTGAGACTCAGCCATAACTCAACTCTATATCACGACAAACTTTGGTCGTCAAGTACAAAAACCAGCATCCAGTCACCCAAATGGACAAATCTTCATCACTACTCTCTTCATCTGTGGAACATTGTTCAAGTATTCCTCAATCACATTGAATCCTTTGCACGAAGCTATACGACAATCACAAAAACACAGCGCACGCCACACCTCACGATATCATCACAATACAAGACACAAAACATCTACAACAATCAATCACTAAACATGACCGTCAAACTGTCTTCGGACTTTATCGAGGCTCTAGCCCTCATGCCCCGCGGCGCAGGCGTTAACGACGACGTCCTCAAAAGCTCTTCGCCCAGCCCGCGCAACACAGTCAAGATCGTCGCAGCCATGTGGACGTGCGGCTGGCTCGTCTTCGGCCTCATCAGCATCATCTGTCTCAACGGACGTAGCAAAGCCGGGCGGTGGGTGCCGGAGTGGTATCTCGACTACAGCAGCATGAGATGGGCTAAGCTGGGTGTGATGGGATGGTGGATCTGCGTTTTGCTCTTCTGGCCGATCATCTGGTTGATTGTTCTATTTGGGGTTACGGGGAGAGCTATTAAGAAGCGATTTGCGAAGTGGAGGGAGTCGAAGAAGGAGAGGGAGATGGCTGATGTTATTGTTTGAGGGGGAGATCACGAGATGGGGCGTTTGGTGTTTTGGGGTTTTGGAGTTGTGTGAAAAGAACTGGGTGGTGATATTTTATTTCGATAGTCGTTTTGGCTATTTGTTTGATTCATTCGTTTCAATGCTATATCAAGCAGTTTTCTCGCTTGAATAAACAATCTCTGTTTCATTTGTCTCGATGACAGATAACGTCTGTGGATCAGTTGCAGCTGAACTGGCCGTGCTCACCGAATTTCTACACCTTGGCCCACAGGCGTATAAGGAAGAGGCCCGTAATCTAGCTGAGTGTGAGAAAGATCAGGCAAAGGATCTCATTTATTAGAAGGAAAATAAAATAGTCCTCCCATTTTCCCCCTAATACAAAATGGTCAAGTTTTGTGATACCCAAGGACCCCCTACCTCTCCAGTGGAGGTTTACAGTGGTGCTACAAAGTCTCACTGAAGCAGACCCAGCCACAAGCAAAGCACGCGTGACGGAAAAACCCTTGTTCCCAGGCATTCATCTTCATCCAGAGCTAGGTCCCAGTTCTCTCGAAGCAACCACAAACGACGGCGTCACAGGCCGAAGCTTTTATCGCTTCTGCCTTATTTTCTACCTACTCGATACGCTTGGTTACTCATCGTTTCGCTACCCATTGGAGCTTCGCGGTTGATTGTTATTTCGTCAACACAGTCGTTGTTTTTGTGGATCCCGAGCTTTGTTTCGCGGCGCGCTTTGTGTGTGCGTATTGCTTTGGCTGCAGACGCATCATTCGAAAAAGCTCAACCTTGGATTGGACGACGCGCGCAAGGACAAAACAAACGCATATGCAGAGAGGGGATTTGGCGACATTTGTTTACCGCTAACGGAGATTTGTCTTCCTTGCCCTGCGGATCGAATTGGCGATATATCGGTGTCGACGCGCCGTGAATCCTGGAGGATTCAGTCGACAGCTACCTCCGACCGCTTCAACATGGCTTCTCTTCCTGAGACTATCCAGGCTCAGTCGCCGGCAGGCGATACAATTGTTGTTAAGCATCGCCTTATCACAAAATCAATGCAGGCTCCAGCGACTCAAGAGATTGGACCTCAAGATCCGCCCCAAATGACGTTGCCATCGACCGAGATCCCGAACTCGCCCATCGATCCAAGCGAATCTTTCACCACCGAAGTCAACGAAGAGCGTCCGGCTGTTACCGTCATTCCTTCGTCACTTACACCACCTCCCTCGACCCAGGTCAACAACAGTCACATCGCTAGTCAACCTGCTCCTTCCAAACGAAAGTTCTCTGGCTCTCAGCAGTCAACACTCTTCTCTCCGCCTGCCACCGTTCCCAATAATGTTCGCGATCGCGCTTCGACATCGGAATTTCTCCCCCCTCCTCCGCAACAGGTTCTCGAGGCGTCTGCCGACGAGCTGCGCGCCATGCTCCAATCGGCTATTGCAGAACAACAGAAGCTCAAAATGGAGACAGCTCATCACAAGCTGCAGTACAGCTTGTTATCACTCCAGGCTGACGACGATGCCAAGCGCGCCGCTGTGGAACATGAAATGATGCGTCGCGAAGTGGACGCGCTACGCAATGCAGAGCACACTCGACAAGCCAGAAAGGACTTGAGTTCGGCATCCGAGACTGTGCAAGTAAAGTATCTGCAGATGAAGTCATGGTACGAGGCCATGAAACAAGAAAACGAGATTCTCCAGCGCCGCGTTACGACTGCTAAGAAGGTTATCAAGCAAAGCGAGGACGAATGCATTGCTCTGGTTGAGGAGCGAGATATGTTATTGAACAGAATACGGGAGAACAGAGAACACATGCAGATGCTCTGCAAACCGGGAGGGTTATTCCACGGAGCTCTGACGCCCAAACAGAAAGCCGCTGTTGTATCAAATTCACAAGGTCACCGCACCTCTCAGCAACCGGCGTCAAGATCACAGGTACGAGATAGACAAGGCGAGCATGGCCTGTCAGCTTTGTTGCAGGCTATGAGCCAGGATAACAATAGCGCACCGTCGACTCCCATGCATCCCCACAGGCCGACGCCACGACATGTTGGAAAACACAGCCGCAACGCCCAGTCCATGTCGTCCCTCCCCACGACGCCTATGAACCGGCCCGTGGGCGCACAAATTGGGCTCCTTCCATCCGCTGACCTGGTGCCTCACACAGAACCTCACCGATACTCACAGAGACAATTCATCCCCACAACCCCAACTTCACAGAGTGAACGGCGCCGTCGGAGCCGAGAGAGCACTATATCAGTCGACGACAACGAAGAGCTAGCCAGGCAAGCGCTCGAGTCAGTTGCTGCTGCTCAGTCTTTCACATCACAGGCGTCACATTCATCACACTCCCGGAACCGCAATGGCGAGGACCAGGAGATCTATGACAGCCAGGCCAGCCAAGCTGCTACAGAGATGCTGCGGCGAGATCCGCGGCAGAGCTTCGAAGTGGCCGAATCACGTAAGAACATGCCAGGTGCAATGGAGAAGTCAGTCCGCATGCAGGAGAAGCTGCTGTCCCATCGCAACGGGGACGGGGATAAGCGCAAGTTCAGTGAAAATTATACGTCAACGGGGGAAGCACGACGTGATCAAGAGAGTCCAGCGAAGAAGTCTAGAGTGGTCGAGACGTTGACCGATGGCCATAAGAAGCTAGGGTTAGGAATCCAGTATAAGGAGTAGCATGTTCAGGGCATCTAAGAAGCAGATTGCAAATATGGAGTTTGGAAATAGTTTTACTAAACGATTATTACGACCACATAGGGCACGAGGGCGTTGGTGGTTTACATTGCCAGCTTGTATGCTGGCTGGCTTGGGTTTGGTCGAGGGAAGAATGCCATGGTCAATGTATAAATGCAAAAGCTGCAAAGAGACATGTAAATTCTTTGTGGAGTTTTTATCACGATGCTTTGTGAGTGGAATTGAATATACATCGTAGTCTTGGTCGGGCTATTACCCGACCTGCCGACACAATAGCCGATGTCTGGAGCCGAGTCGAGGATCCACTTCCGGCTCGTCTCCACGGGGCTGTTCCGAACTTCCGGCTTTCGGCGGGGGTGGAGGGCAATTGAACGAGGATATATACTTACCCGGGCTCAGTAACATCCTCTCCTGTTTCCCATTGTGAACTCCTAATCTCTTTTCCTTCTTTCCATCTTATCAATTGGTGTGAATCCTTTGGAAGCATCTTTCTTGACGCTCATATTACCCCAGAAAATAGCTTCAAAATGTCGGCCCGTCTCCACAAAGGCCTATCAGGCGTCCTCGCCAAATCCCCATCCGACACGGTCATTCTCTCGTCGGTTCGCACACCTATCTGCCGCTCCTACCGCGGTCGTCTTAAGGATGCTTACCCTGAGGAGCTGCTCGCTAGTGTTCTCAAGGCTACTCTGAAAGCACACCCAGAAGCCCCAGTTGACGATGTCGCTGTCGGAGTCGTGCTCTCCGAGCTCGGCGGCTCAAAGGCGGCGCGCATGGCGCTCAACCACGTTGGCTTTAAGAACACCACCAGCTTGTACACCGTGAATCGCGCGTGTTCGAGTTCTCTGCAGGCTATCGCTGCGGTGTCGGGGCAGATTCAGACGGGTATGATCGATACGGGCATTGCGGCGGGTATGGAGAGCATGACGAGGAATTACGGATCAAGGGCCATTCCTGTGGATGTGTGGCCGGAGCTTAAGGAGTCGCCTAATCACCATGCGCGGGATTGTATTATGCCTATGGGCTTGACATCGGAGAACGTCGCGGAGCGATATGGAGTCTCCAGAGCGGATCAGGATGCCATGGCTGTTGAGTCCCACCGACGAGCTGCCCGTGCGAGAAGCGAGGGTCGCTTTGCAGAGGAGATTGTGCCTGTCGAGACACGGTTCCAGGAGGTTGATAAGCAAGGCAACAAGGTCGGCGAGGAGCAGCGCATCACCGTCACCGCAGACGACGGCATCCGCGAGGGCGTCACCATCGAAGCATTAACCAAGCTCAAGCCCGCCTTCAAGGCTGACGGCGCCTCAACAGCTGGAAACTCCAGCCAAGTCTCCGACGGCGCAGCCGCAACACTGCTCATGCGCCGAAGTACCGCCACAGCCCTGGGTCTACAAGACCGCATCATCGGCAAGTTCGTCTCCGCGGTGACAGTCGGCTGCGACCCCGACGAGATGGGCATCGGCCCCGCACTCGCAATCCCCAAGCTCCTCGACCAAGTTGGTCTGCAGAAAGAGGACGTTTCGCGGTGGGAGATCAACGAGGCGTTTGCGAGCCAGGCGCTGCACTGCGTGCGGGAGCTAGGCCTCGAGGATGCGTGGGCGAAGGAGAGGGTTAACCCTGATGGAGGAGCTATTGCGCTGGGACATCCGCTTGGTGCGACGGGCGCGCGCATGACGAGTACGTTGCTGCATGGGCTGAAGAGGGATGGTGGCGAGGTGGGTGTTGTGAGTATGTGTGTGGGAACGGGGATGGGTATGGCTGGGTTGTTTGTTCGGGAGTAGAGATTTGCTGAGGATGAATAATTGGATAAGGGCTGAAAAGAGGTATAGTTGATAGATGGCTTTGTAGTACTTGAATGAAATATTCTATCATTAATTCTTTCCAGAGCTAACTTCGTGGTGGTCATCTCAACTACCTTTTACAACACTCACAAGGTTCCTTCAGAGGAAAACCCCATGTTTTACTTCTACCAAATAAAGAGTTATCAAATTAAGAGAGAGCTGTCTTTAGAAGTTATTCGAGTTGTTTAACTATGTATCTACTATGTGTCATACTCCGAGCTATAAGTTACCGAGAGAACTCCTTAGGCTCTCGAAAGCCTAATATCTTATACACAAGGTGTCGAATCTTTGATTATGCATAGAATAACTCAGTTATGATGACTCTTTAGCTTTCGTTGAAACAATCAAAAGAATATGAGTCAACTGACAAGAATCAAATACTGAGTTCCGGCAAGAAAGAAAACAGAACTTCTAGGAAAGAAGACACAAAAAGCAGGTCAAATAACCATTTTCTTCTATTACAGTACCTCGAATATGTATTTTCTTCAAGGGGCTGTAAAGACTCAAATGCTAGAGTTATCTCGATGAGTTGTTTTTCTGTTTCACTGTTACACGTTGTGCTGATTCATTTAGAGGCAGAAATAGATGTCATGATTTAAGTGCTCGAGCTCGTCACCTGAATTTGCCAGAACCAATTGCACCATTTTAAGCTCTTTTACTTGAGCCCATGATAGAGCTTTTTTTTTTGTATTCTATATTCCATATCTAAGATGTAGGGGCAGGTTTGATTCTTTGTTTGTCCCCTTCACTGCTACAGGGTATGTGTGTGGCTGCCTAACAATACATGGAGACGAAGAATGCTTGGATTGTATGTACTGTAAAAACCTTTCCACCCCTTGCGTTCCTCGAAAAGCCACTGCCCATTATGCCCTCAATCACTCTGCCCCTCAAGCAATCGTGCTGTTGGAGGCAAGTAAGCCCATTAATTATACCCTAAACGCCAAGACGAAACCCAATTATGCCTACTTTAGGCAACCTCAATTTCAAGAACATTCGACCTGTAAGGGCCCGTCAAAGTCTCGTTTGCTCGACTCCCTTCCTCGAGAGAGCTGTAATCAATATCCTTTTTCTCCTTCGTCCACACCGAGCTCCAGGTACCCTTGAGCTGCACCGTCGCGCCCTTGAATATCCTGTCCATAGGAACGACGGGCTCCTGCAGGGTGGATTCCCAAAAGGCAGTGCTGCCGGGAGCAATCTCAATGAGAGCGTCGTCAGCCGGAGGCCAAAGTCTTGAAGCTTCAATCTGTAGAATTTCAAGAGGTGCGCTCTCGTCTTTGGGGGTGATGTAAAGCGTGCCGAGCTGAATGGCTAGCGCATCCAGAGGTGAGCCGTAGCTGAGGATGGTGACAGGGACATCATTGTTGTTTTTGACAGAGGTGCGAAGCAGCACGGGGTCCTTCTCCATCTGCTCAATGGTAACTTCCAGGTTGCGCAGTGCCGTAGGCATTGTGAATGAGGCCGCTACTGCAGAGACTGAGTCTGTTGGTGTGAAGAATGCAATGAAGCTGAGTGCGATGGTTAGACCGATGAGAAGCCGCAGGGCTGAAGACGCGAAGATGGCCATGGCGTGGGGTTTTTGAGGAGAAATCTCAAAGATATAATAACAAAAAATTTAAAAATGAGTGGAACTGACGTGCACGACCAGAAAATAAAGTTGACGTCAAAGGAACAAGGGATTGTTTCAGTCCCCGTCTCAAATATATAAAGGCATAAAGGACAGTTGAAGTCTTGAGTCTACCTACGAAAAGGAAAAGGGCCCTCAGGGAAATAAAGGTCAACGTCTACCTGCCAGTCCCCATTAAAATAACTTAACGTGGTGGGTCCAGCCGTTTTCAAGGGAGGCCCAGACCTGCAGATTAAATCCATTAATTGAGCCTAACGCAGGATCCAGGGGCACAATTATCTCACGTGCATTCTTTGTGCTGTGCCGCTAGCCAAGAAAGAGGATTGCCCTCCCTTTTAAAGGAGTGATGGGCTGACTTTATTTACAAAACAGTTCCAGCGTACGGCTGGGTTATTGATGCATATCATATGAAGAATATCTCTCACTTCCAATATGGCAAATTCCTCAACTCATCAGCTGGGACTCAATATCCTGATATTGAGTTGACTATTGAATGCGCATTGATCAACAAATGTCCACTCCTTGCCCTTTCAGCTACCCTCGGCTCGAGTGGGCTGAATGAACTATCGATAGGCGAGTCCGTATACCGAAAATCCGTGTGCTAAGTCAATAACAAAAACAGGTCGCGTGGCCCAATGGCAAGGCGTCTGACTACGAATCAGAAGATTCTGGGTTCGATCCCCAGCGTGATCATTTCATTTTGCCAATTCGACTGACATCTTTTGTTTGTTATTTGCTATGCAATTCTCAATTGCGTATTACCCGTCATCGATATTGTAATCTTATTGATTCTTTTTGTCTGAAGTAGCGCTCATTTCAAGACTAATAGCCTCGCTCGTCTGCATCCATGTGTTAGCTACCTCTATGTGAGAGATTTGTATCACTGAATATCGATCATAGACTCGGCAATATCACAACCACCGCATGTTCAAGCACCATGACATATGGCAGCCAGCTTTCGTATAGACGAAATGCTACACAGACACCATTACAGTGATAGGCCCAGGTGGAAGTCACGGTGAAGCTGTTAGTGAGTAACAGATATGCTCTGCATACACAGCCCGTGTTCCAGATTGAAGGTGCTCTCAAGATTGATCGGAGATGCTGTAGAGCGGTATGGTATAGGTATTGACGGCGGGCTCTGTCATTATAGCCTGTGTCAATGAGGTACTCAAGACCGATGTATTCTCAGCACCGACAGTACAGTAGTATGTAAGCAATATGCTATAGTGTCATAAGCAAGAACATCTCTACCATATCCAAGTCGTCGTCCTGTACGCGGAAGCATTTTAGGGACTCAGACATGCTCCGTACTGGAGGCCTTCCAAGTCTTAGTGGAAACTTACAACTAATCGTTGGGCAGAGCAAACGAGTAACACGGCAGAAGATACCAACCATGTACAAAGACTGCTCTAAGGCCAATGTGTCTAGGACCATATCTCCTAGAGAGCTTCTCGAAAGGTCTTACTCTGCACCGAGAAGAAACCACTAGTTTGTAGCGCATTCGGTTGGGCAACGAGTATACACGTAGTAGCCAAGAAGTTCAACTCACGCAACTGGCTCACATGCCATCGCCCACAAGTTATCAACAAGCAAGAACCATGCATTGAGTGAGGGATTTCTTAAGTTTGTTCCAGAAAACGGAGTGATCTTACCAATAGAAGTATCTGGATAATGTGCGCATGTTGGGTTCTCAAACTGATCCATGCTGACTTGTTTGACTTATATCAGCACCTGCTCGAAAGGTCCTAAGCACGCTGTACCATGCCGATCATCGTACTTCAGAGTGATTTATGAGGCCTCTGAGCAAGGATATGGGTTATTTATTGTGCAAAGGACAGGAGGCAAAGGGAAGTGGACCAAGTTTACGAGCTGTGAAGGATCTTGTAATGAGTATCAAGGTTGAGTAATACATTGTATACTTTACTTTACCTTGTGACCATATATACCAGGGGAGGAGAGGCATAGAGGCATATCAGGTTCTTCCCAGCAGTAGGAACCTATGTTCAGTTGGGAGCTATAGCAGACTTGGAGAATGTCTTCAAGCCACTCACGTTGTCAGCCACCTGACACAACGCTCTACGACACGATGGTATAGACTCAGCACAAACACATGCTAAAATAACGATCTATAAAAGCACTTGCACGGCCTTCCGCAGCACTGCAAATTAAGCAAACAACATCTCCTTCTCCAACCGACCAAAGGCCGTCTCACATTGACAAGTGCCAAATCCAAGAGCGACCTTGTTCAATAACATACAGTAATATACTGCAAACAAACTTACAAATCACCTATAATCTCCCGAAGTTAGCGCCAAATCTCAAAAAACAACCTTGTTTATCTTACGACGATCGTTTTTCGTTGATTCCGATCTGATTGTCGGTTCTTTTTTCTTTTCTTTTTCGCTAACAAATTGAAGTCCTGTCAGGGGGTCCTCCTTGTGGCGATGCTACAAGCTGTGTTTCGGGAACCTGGCTGAGACAGAGTTTTTGGCATGACGCCCGGACCTCACTTTGATCCTTTTTTAATCTCGAATTTGACGATGGATTTTGAAGGTGATGTTGGTTGAGTATAGGTAAATGGTTAAGATGTTGAAGAATGTTCTAATTGAAAAGCATGCTTATGGGAATAAGTACAAAATGGCAATCCTCATAGCATTGAGTTGTAGTATGCGACAACATGCCCTCGACAGCACAACGTCTCACGAAACATGACAGCAGTCATCGGAGATTTACTAGTTGTTTATATTACCACCACCAATCAGCCCTGGAAATAGCTTGTATCAAACATATGAATATCTGCAAGCCATTCCCCGAAATAAACCCTGATCACGGTCCACACACAGGCCGTAGCATCTGACCCATCACAATCGTCGCATGCCCCCTGGCTCGCATGTTCAGACGAGTCTCAGGGTTCCAGTTCGCTTCATATAAGGCTTCGCGATCTCGCAAGCGCTTTTCAACATGTTCCATTCTTCCTTCACTATCGACATTCCCTATTCTTTCGTTCGTTCGTTCATTCATTCATTCACTCATTCGCTTCTTTTTCTTCTTCTTTTTTCTTCAATCATTAACTACACTCTTTTTCTCAAATCACATTCGTTCGATCCGGTTTATCGTTCAATATGAAGTTGCTTGCAGGTCTAGCTCTCGCCTCGATGGCTGTTGCCGCGCCCCTGGTGGACAAGCGCGCCCCTACTCCCCTGAATGTTGAACTTCAGATGATGGGTAACTCGAAGGTTAAGGCTGTTATCACCAACAACGGGAGGAGCAACTTGAAGCTGCTCAAGGTTGGAACATTCCTTGATACGGCTCCTGTTGAGAGGGCTCAGGTCTTTTCTGCTGGTAAGAGATTCTGGATTTGATGTGAAAGGAGAATTGGGACGCGAAAATGTCAACTGGGTTGAATGCGGATTCTGTTTGTGTCTGCTGCGGATCGAGTTCAAGGTAAAGCTTGAGACTCAGCCGACTTACAGCGAAATGGAACAGGCGCATTTCCCGGAAGACATTCAAGACTGCTCTCACATCGAAAATTATCACACTGATACACTTACTAACCATTGCGCAGAAAAGTCGGTTCCCTTTGATGGTGTTCGAATTTCCCTCGACACCTCGGTGCTTGATGACACCGCCTTCCAGAGCATCCCCTCTGGTGGATCATACGAAGTCAGTTTCGACATTGCCGAATTCCACGATCTTTCCGCTGGTGGCAAGTTCAGCGTCCTTTCATCCGGCGCTCTATCTTTCGCCACAGAGAACTCGACTGAGCTGGTCGGCTCTGTGCCCTTCTATTCCAACCGACTCGACGCCGAAGTCGACGGCCCCCAGGCCTTCTCCGTCCGCACAGCCTTCCACCAGAAGCGAACCAATGTCCAGAGTGACTGCTCCGGCAACAAGCTCGCCGCGACACAAGCTGCTCTGGCGAACTGCGCCCGTCAGGCTTCTCTTGCTCAGCAAGCTGCCTCCAACGGCCCTGCTGAGAAGATGGAGGAGTACTTCAAGGCATCTGACCCTGCTACTCGATCGACCGTAGCCGACGTCTTCTCCAGAATTGCTGCCGAGTGCGGATCCACCAACGCTGGAGACTCGCGATACTACTGCTCAGACGTGTACGGCTCGTGCCAGAACGGCGTTCTCGCGTACACGCTACCCGGAGGAAGCTACATGGCCTACTGCGATCTGTACTTCGACCGTCTTCCCGCCACCACGACGAACTGCCACGGACAGGATCAGGGAAACACCAACTTGCACGAGATGACCCATCTCAATCAGATCAAGGGAACCTCTGACTTTGGTGGTTACGGATACAACTTTCTCCGAAGCTTGACTGCCGAGCAGAACATCAACCACGCTGATACCTACGCTCTGTTCGCTAACGCTGCTGCTCTGGGATGTTAAGCGCCTGATGTCAAGGGTAGCACGACAGGTGCGATTGTGCGGGGGTATGATTAGGTTTTTGTATAATCTATCGGGATATTTAGGATACACAATGAACAGCGGTAATTCGAAGGTAGCAGTTGAACATGTAATTCGCTTGGATACCTAGTTTAAACCTAGATCCCCGACGCTTGTATAAGAAGCGGTAAACTGGTATTGTTTGTGCAGGCTAACGCCATATGTATATCCGCCGTATTGGCGAGATGGCGCAGAGTTTGCTAAATCAATGATGAGTCTGTGCAGACTTCTAAGTGAGGCCATCCTGGACAAAGAAAGGTCCCATTTGCAACAAGTGGAGTCGCGTTGAAAGCAAAGCCAAGGACATCCTCGTTGACACTTGACACTAGTCAAAGACTTCGGCGAACAACATCTGAGCCAACTGGACCGTGAGAAAGCACTAGCTCAAAGACGCCGTTAAAGCGAGATGAAGGAAAAGGTGGAAACAAAACGAATGAGCTGAGCTTGCGTCTGCAGGGCGGAGGCTAACATGGACCAAGGCACAAAGGCGTAGGGCGAGCAGGGGTCCATCATGTCGGAGGATTAAAAGATAAGCTACGGAGCAGATCAAGTTGGATCTCTTGGAGGCCCAGAAAGTTTGATCGGGTACCGAGATGAAGGTTGCCGTGCCCAATGTAATGTCATGTCGGATCAAGCCGAAGCATTCGTGATGATCACTTCTGGGGAATTGCGAAGACCCAGCAGTTCCAAGTTTCACGTGTGAGGATGCCGGAGTGCCCAAGCAAATAAAGAGCTTTGATTGGCTCGGAGATGGATTGTTTTAGCGGAGACGAGAAACGTCGTACTTGGGTCGGCCGACGTCATTGCACAGTAAAACCCTGAGGTCTTTGCGTCCCACGAGAGCTTCAGTCAAGGATGGGGTTTGTTCGCGATGAGGAGTTATTCTGGTCTAGACAAGTCAGAGCTGACATCTCCCGAGATCCCCGGGAAAAGTTTGTTATTTTGCACTCAAAGAAAGAGGACGTCAAGACTAGTAACAATGAAGTGGTGGCACTGGCCTCATCGCGGCAGTTGGAGATGGGCGTTTTCAACTTGCGCCGGTCAGTTGTTTAGGTATTGGCCAGTGTCTAGACATGAATATGTCGTGCAAAGATGTCAAGCAAGGTGTCAATATCATTTACTAGGTTACGAGAAGCATCATCTATGATCCAAGAGGGCGTACATGGCGAATGCTGTCTGTGGTGGACATGAGCTCGGTAAAGACGAGAATGAGAATGAAAATGGAAATGTTTGAGGCGGCTCAGTTAGTCCCCTTCAAGGGGGGACCCTGCAGGTCGAGAAACTTTGTTCCATGTGGGCTTTGCTCTGCTCTGTTATCATGAAGATGGAGAAGGGTAAGTTGCTTGATGGAGGTGCCATTTTTAGAAGCGTGGATTTGAAGGTGACCCACGCGGTTGATCATCTGCCTTGGAAAACACATTATATCAAAACGTGATATATCGACTTTGTTCGTAATTTCTTGTAAACAGTATTGAAAAATCCATTCATTTACAAAGACTAAACCGTATCACCTATCTCAAACTATCCTTCCGCTAACATGTCCACAGCCTCAACTCACCCCAGTCCCTGCATTCATGTGCCATAATCCGGCTTTTGTCTGAGCCGGCCCACTTGGTCTCGACGCCCAAGCACAAGCCATCTATCGAAGCAGTATTCCGTAGCCAGAGGGCTTAGTAGACTTTTTCTTTGTGTCGGGTACGCAAAAACGTAACGTTTCAACTGTGCCATGTTGGACTTGGACACCGAGATTCGAGTTATTGAAGTAATGCAGTTCTTGTGTCCTCTATATGACCAGTATCAGGTGTCCCGCTGTTTCACAGCTTACCAAGGGTCTCATCAGAAGTCGTCATCAGCTGAACAATAAAAGCTCCAGGGCTCTCCCCTCATGCAATTGCACCGCTCAGCCCCTGTAGCGGGAGTCACAAGCGGTGGGCTCCACTGAAATGTCCAACCTCGACCGGCCCTGGAATGGGAGAGACAAGCGGGGTCTGAACTCTTGGGCAGTCAACGTCATCGGTCGTCCTCACACCCTCACCCTCCATCTCGCTCATCCAATCCCAGCTGAATATTCATACCACTAATCCTTGGTTCTTTACCTCCCTCTCCTCACAAGTATCCCCCACCCTCCAGTACATCTCGTCCCTTTCCCTCCTCTTTCCTTTTCCTTCTTCATCACCGTTTTTAACCTTCAAGCTCACTTAATACCCTTTCGCGAAAGGCGCCCCGACGCCTCTACCGCTGACGTCGACTGGACACACTTAGTTCAGAAGATCAGTCTTTCTATACGTTTCCGACTGCTTTGTAGCAGCCCTTATCCACATAACACATACCCACAATGGCCGAACGCTGGGACCGCGATCGCTTCGAGCGAGCCCGCGGTGAACAATCCAGTAGTCGCTTCGACGATGATCGCTCATACACACGCAGCACACGAGGCCGCGACCATTCAGATGAGCGACATGACCGTCGACCTGGCCGCGGTTACTACGACGAAGACGACATGGTCCGTGACCGCCGCTACTACGGCGATGAGCCTCGCCATCCCCAGCCAGAAAGAGAGCGAGAGCGAGATGCCCCTCCTCCATGGGCTCGCCGTACTGATGTCCTAGAGAGGGAGAGGGAGCGAGATTATCCTCGCCGTGCTTCTCCCCCTCGCCGACCGGGCTTCCTTCGCCGACAATCATCCCTTGATACCTTTGACCGCCGACCAGGCTTCCTCCGTCCTCGTGAGGAATACCCAGCTCCTGCTCGCCGCGAGGATGTTCGTCCTCGAGATTATCGAGACCCTCGAGATGACTACCGTCCTCCTCCTTATGTGCCCATCCCTCTACCCAAGAGCCGAGGACTTCCCCCACCTCGCAAATACGGCGACGAGTACTATGACGACATCAAAGTCGCCGAGCCTGATTACTATGGAGATGAAGATTATCGTTCTATGCCTGAACGTGTCCGTGAAAAGGAGTACATTCGATCCCGCAAGAGCCGTGGTCGTAGCCGAGATTCTCGCTCTACTCGAACTCGCTCAGTTCGTAGCGAATCCGTTTCTTCTTCCAGCCGTTCCTCCAGCAGCAGCGGAGGCACCACAGTGAAGAGCGAATACCCCAAGAAGGGCAAGACTCGCATTCCTGCCAAGCTTGTTTCTAAGCGTGCTCTAATTGATCTCGGATATCCGTTCTTTGAAGAGGTATGTAACTTGCAAGATATCATTATTGCAGCTTTTAACATGATTTTAGGGCAACACAATTATCGTGCAGAAGGCTTTGGGCCAAGACAACATCGATGAGCTGCTCAAGGTTAGCGAGGATTACAAAAAGGGTAAGTCTGCCGTATGATGAGCCACGCACTCTGCTAATGCGACATAGTCGAGGCTGAAATTGCCGCTTCACGAGAACCCAAGGCGCCTACTGCTGCTTTGCCTCCACCACCACCTAAGGAGGCGAGGGAGCCCACTCCTGAGCCGCCACCAGCAAAGACTCCCCCACCGCCTCCTCCCCCTGTTCAGCAGGCACCTCCTCCTGTTCAAGCACCGCCCGTCCAGCTGCCTCCTATGCAACAAGCGCCACCACCTCCCATGCCTCCCCAGATGATGCCAACACCGGCTCCACCACCGATGCATATGCAGCCTCCGATGTACATGCAGCCTCCGATGCAAACACCTATGCCTCCCATGGCCCAGCCTGGTCCTCCTCCTACGTTCTATCAGCCAGGCCCACCTCCTTCACAAACAACCTATGACTATGAGGAGACCGTTATTCGCGAAGTTTCGCCATCTCGATCCAGTACTACCATGTCGAGCTGGGACTCTTACCACAGGGATTCTTATCATCACCACCACCACCAGCCCGAGGAGCTTGTCGTTCGAGCCCGCTCCCAGTCCCGAAGTGGCCGTGACATTCGAAAGGAAATCAAGGCTCTGGAGCGTGAACTGACTCACCGGCCCAGAGGACGTTCCACAAGCGGCGAGATCGTTCGTGCCGAGCGCTTGCCCGATGGCCAGCTGATTATCAGGGAGGAAAGATTAGAGAAGGTGGTAGAACACCGCAAACCTCCTCGCATTGAGAAGGACAAGAAAGGTAGGATGGCCATTAGCGTACCTAAGTACCGTTGAAGGTGCGCCTTTACGTTGTCATACATCTTTTTGAGAGCGTCTGGCTGACTGGGCTACACAGGACCTCCCCCTAAGCTCATGCGGGCCATGCTTGCTACTCTGACCTGAACGTCTTGTCACCAACCCGTGGGACAAGACTACGTAAAGCGAATACTAAGACGAATGAATTTTACTGGGAAATGATATGGAAGGGGCCTAGATGGCTTCGCATGGGCAATGGTATATTTCGAATATGTTTGTCAATATTTGGGACAAAGATTACGGTGTGTATATTGATGGGTATATTCTACGAAGGTTCGAAGGATTTAGACAAGTTTGGGCATGGGAGTATTCATTGGAAAACCATTACAACATTAATGAATTTACGACATTGAACTTGGATTAGTCCTGAGATAAAGTTGTTGTACGCTTTGACTGCTTCGTAATGTCCAGACGACATGGAATAGGGCCATGACGGTAACTGACAAGACGGCTATCTGATCAGCATACGGCCGTGCGTTTGATCTGCAGAGCTAAGCGATAGTCGTTGACCTGCAGGTGAGCTTTAAAAGGCTGTAAGTCAAGGATATAAGAGCAAGTCGCAAAGAAGCAGATAGAGGTATCATATCAATTTGATCGATTTAGTTAGGAGTAAACAAAGAAAGCAATCCCTTTTCCTCCTTAAGCCAGGTCCTATCGTCGTTCATCGTCAGGGTATCGTGTATATCCTCCATCGCGCCAAGCAGCAATACGTCCTAGTAAAGAGTATAGCCGTACCAAATCCAGGTATCTCGAGCTAAGAGCATCCTTTTACTGGGTCTTCTTGTTCGCAACAGCCTTTCCTTGCGCAGTGTATCTCACATAGGCGAAAGCAGCAAGGGCCCCAACAGCCAGAATTGCAGCGTTGCCTAGATTCATCCAGTGTTAGTAATCTGGTAAAGTGATGAGAAAGAAGAGAGGTGTAAGAACTTACTGGCTACGAATTTGCCAACACCACCTGTGACGTCAACGAGGCCGGAGAGAACATCGCTGATGAGGTTGAAGAATCCCTGGATGAAACCCAGGACGGCGGAGAAGACGGAGTGGATGATGGTGTAGATTGTGTTGAAAACTGAGGCGAAGAGCTCATAGATAGAGGCGAAAAGGTCGCTAACAGCGCTGGTGATGGCCATTTTGTCTTATTGGGGATGTGATGTGAAAAGTTGTGTTAAAAGTACGGTTATGGTAAAGCAAAGATATGTTGGAGGACAAAGAAAGGTAGCTTCTTAGCTACCCTTTTTAAATCCCTAATATCTTGATTCTATGACCAAACAAAGGGAAATTAGCCCGCAATTTCTTGTTCCTGGATTTGGTCGTGACGTCGTCATGCTCACTGATGGGGGTGGTGGTGTAGGTGCGATGTGCATGTGACGTCACTCACGCGACGAGCATTAAAATTAAAGTAGCTCTGTTTTTGGTTAATGGTGAAACATTTGCGTCTTTATGAGGTAAGTTTTGTGTCTTGTAGGCGCGTTCGATAGGTTAGAGGGGGAGAGTCACGTTGGTCTGGGGAAGATTGTTGGATGGCGACTAGAGGCTAGGCTGTTGGGAGGGGGAGGGCATGTGACAGGTTGAAGATCTTACCAGTGGTTTTCAGCTTGGAGGGTATGATGATGGATGGTAGATAGTGCAAGGAGTCTCTAGAAGCCTCTACACTAATTGGGACATCTTCATTCCAATGGAGGGAATAGGATAGGCCCCCGTTGTCCTTGCAGACAATATCACGAGCTGTAGACAACCCAACTCGATCTTTGAGATCTCGTTTTGAGGTATCTCTTTCAGACTTTTAGTGTAGATCGTCCACTACCGTAATCTTCATCAGAGAAACTCCCGCATCATTCTTCGCACATGCTCTGACAGGAACAGTGAGGTAACCTCCGGTCTTTGCTCGCCGGATTTGTGGCCCGCCAGCCTCCGGGCGGAGACAGTCCGGCTTGTCGCCGAACTTTGAAGAAATGCAACGGTCCGAAGGAACAACGCACACTCGTGAGAATGTTAGAATCCTCATGATTGGGATGCTGTACACCCACAGTATTCATGTTGCAAGTGGTTTGTGGTGGACCCCGAGTCAGAGTGTTGTGAGCCTTTTTACTACGTATGTACTCCTTCGGTCACGGAGTAAAGTTGAAAAGACGTCCCGAGGGTGTTACAACCTCGCTCTATCGATGTGGTCCAGCTTAGTCATAACCGTATATTACATCTCGATGCTCTCTCTGGTCATGTCTCGGACAAACAAGAGCCATGATGCTGAGGCCTGCTTAGAAGAGACTCCCTCGGACTCAAGTCTGCCTATTAGCTTGATTTGCATGTATCCCTGTAGTCGATCGAGTGCTAAGCTATTGTAAACTGCCTCCAGAACGTATTGCATAACTGAAAAACAACTGTTTCATCACGAGCATTAACAAACTTGAGCTATGACTCTTCCCAATCGGTCTTGACTGTGGTCTTAGCTTCTAAAGCCCAAATGTCATTCAAGTTTGAAACAACGGTTAAGAAATAAGCTTTTCGACCATCTGAACACCAGCAACTTCACTAACGTTAGACGTGGATCCCAACCCAAAGAAGTCGACTCAAGTAAAGGCAGAGGGAAGCACGTAATGCAGGGTGACATGCGTCGAGATTAAATGTAACCAAAATGATCCTTCGGGTTTTGACTAGCCACTTTTCATTACGGACTCACACCAATGAGGATTTAGCACCAATGATATTACACTCCGTATCGATTCGTACAATCCATTGCGCCCTACGAGGGTAAGCATTGCTTCTTTCTTGAGCAATTTGTCTGATCCGCATGCTAGGTTCTGCAAATCATATAAAGCAGAGGTGAAGAAGGATTCGTGTGGTGCAACGGATTTTGCGAGTCGATACGGCATTCGGTTTGATGCTTGACCTTAACTTGGCAGTTGAGAATGCTTGTAGGCTGCGTTTCATGATTACTTGGCTGCATTTTCTTTTAACATAACCCACCCGTCGCATTTCTACCTTCATCGTGTCTTCTTTCTACAGAAGCCATAAACCGTATTTAAGCAGCAGCTTCGGGACAAATTCGCCCTTCACGGTTGGCAAGAATGACGCACGCTCGCAATCAAGAAGGGTTGGAGGTATACCCTTTCGACAACGCAGCGAATGCGCCGGAAGTCAACCTCCATGCTCTTCAATATCAAGGCTCCAAAGATCCAATTTCGGGATATACTCATGTTGTCGAATCACAGAAGAGACCTTTTGGGTTGAGCTTATGGATCCTTTGCACAGTTGTCGCTGCTATCACTGCTTTGATCGTCGGGGCTGGTGTTGGAGGTGGTCTTGGAGCAGCCCTGGCTGAGTGTAAAAGGTAAGACTTGGTCTTATGCTTCAACGTTGTAAATACTAATTTATATAGCTCCAACGAACACAACCCTTCACCAGTCCCAGCTGTATCCTCCGCATGCCCGACAAGCACGACAAGCGAAAGTAAGGAAACTAGCAAACTGAAGTTCTACAAGCCCGAATCACCAGACGAAGTCGCAAACCTCACCCTTCCCGATGCATGTTCCAAAGAAGACGGCAGAGACGATTACACCACCACCAATGGCTACGTCTTCACATACACCTGCGGATGGGATTACCCGGGTAACGACATTGCGCCAATAATAGCATATACTGCGTTCGACTGCATGCACGCCTGCGCGATGTATACAGAAATTAATTCCGGCCGGGAGAATGCGACGCTCTGCGATAGTATCGCTTTTGTTCAGGATATGTCCACTGCTATGGACGCGCATGGAGCTAACTGTTGGCTGAAAAGCGGGACGAGAGATCGTTTTCCGGAGAATGAACGATTACCGCTGTTTCTTTACGCGAAGAGGAATGCCTGATGTGATAGTTTCACGTTCGTTTATGCATAAAGAGTATTTTCGATAGTACATACCAAGACAAGTTGAAGATTATGACTAATTTAAGCTTAATTTAAGCTTCCTCGTCTTGTTCACTCCTACGCAACTGTGATTAATGACTGTATGCAAGCATTCTCTTACAACGCTTAGCAGTGCCGTAGAATAACGCTGTGAATGTGCAAGACTGTAGGACTGTATCCATGAGTATGAGCCTGGTCGGCTTCAAACCCCATGGAAATCACAATTACAAACACCAACACCTTAAAGGGCTGTGAAGGGAAGTTGCACAGCCCCAGACGCTCGCTGTTGTTTGTTATTGGTCTATACAAGCTCCCACTCTTACCAAGCGACAATGATATCGGCCATTTCCCTTTTGAGCGCGAAACTCTGCGCCAGCATCACATCGTATTCTCTGACTACGAATATTGTGGATATGACGGTTAACCTTAAACCATAATTTGAAGAACCTTGAATCCAATATCTTTGTCATTAACTAGACTACCCATTTGCTGGACAATACCGACTTTCGGTCTTCAAGTTCCCTTCTAGCTCCCCAGCCCAAAGACAACTAAGAGCTCGTATTGTATGTTATCAGCCCGCCTTGAAGATTGATAACTGGTTAAATTACAAACAAGCTTAATACTACCCACGAGACAAATAACGGCTGTAACCAAATCACAAAGCTCAGACCTCACTGTAACCAATCGAAAAGCCGTGGAAACGCCCCAAGAGGCAGTGCCATTAAGATGAGCAGGGATTCTTGCTTCTAGAGTGACATGGTCAGGTCTTGGCTTTCGTTTCCCTGCTGACGATTGTTTCCAAACGTCGAAATCACTTCATTATCGTTCTCGGATGTTAACTAAACGGGAGTGACAGAAGAGGCCTCACGAGAGGTCATAGAGACGCCTTATATTAATACCGGTATCGTGGTGCTCTCTGTAGTTCTGGTTTCATCACATATCTCTGCTTTTGTTGTTTTATCTATCTGACAATAGTCTTTCACTATCTATCACACCACTGTCTGTTCGCCAGGCTCTCTATACATATACACTTCTATACGACAGAATTCCTGTACCGGACGTCTTCTCTTGTAACATTGAACATACTGTCAAGAGACACACTCTATTAGTCAACTCGTCCCAAAGTCTCAAAACAAGATGCTCTACACATTAGAGAAATATCAGGTCGCTCACGTAGCCATGGTCTCCGCAGGCGCATGGATTCCTTCTCTCGTCCTCTTCATTTGCAGTCTTCGCCTCGTCCGTAGCCAAAAGGACCCTGCGAGAACTGGTTTCACCTACTTCAAATGGGCGCTTTTTATGTTCTCTGGGTACGTACATACTTGGCTGTATTCAACATCCGGTAACGGTTATCGCTAACCAGATATCTATAGCACTGCTTTCTTCGATGTCTGCTTCTACGCGCTCCGTATCGCCCTCAATTGGCTTTGGCTGCATAGCGCCGATAACGAATCCGACAATTTCGGCCATGCAATGCAAGGTCTCGGCACCTCCCTGGAAAGCATCCAGATCGTTGTTCAGTTCTTCGATATGGTCACTGATATCCTTGTGATGATCATGCTTCTCCGTTTGAACACCGGCATTCTCATTGCGCAGTCGGGCCGTACTAGCACTGTCGGCAAGAAGCTACGCCTCGTATCGTATGGTGCCGCTTTTGTTCTGAGTGTGCTTACATTGGCTGTCCTTGGTCTCCGGATCCGATATATCTGCGAATCCCTCTATGGCGATTACGAAATTGCCGAGGACTGCGCCATACAAAACCGTCAGATTCGCTTCACTTTCAATGTCCTTATCTTTGTCGTCTCTCTTGCTATCGTTGCCCGCGCCGTCATGGTCAAGGGGCAATCAAAGGCCGACAAGTCTCTCTCGTGGTGTTCGACCATGCTCGTTGCTACATCTGTTGTGTGGCTCCTACGCACGACGTTCAACATGGCCATTATGGCTGCCTCGACTAACTTGAGTAATATCTACGACGACCCTGAGTATGAACTCGCCAACTTCATTCTGGAAGTTGTTTTTGGTATCTGGCCTCAGTTTATGCTCCTGTGTATCGTCTTTGCTATGGGACTTGCAAAGGAGAAGGGCATTTGGTCTCGACAACAGCCTTTGAAGGATGTCGAACGCAACCAACAGGCTGCCTAAGAGCTTCACCCTAGGGCTATAAACTTAGCATCATCTGGATCAGAGTCTCTATGCCTCAGAGCAACGGTATGCACAGTATAAGTCTGTGTCGGCCGTATTCAGCATTGATGCCTCGTCCCGGATGTTGTCTCCACCTTATCCCGAGAAGCACAGTTGAAATGCCAGCCGCAGATCGTAACAGGGCAAGTTATGATCATGATAACGATGATGAAGGAAGGATATGAAGCAAGAATATACGAAATTGTACCTGTCAACGAATATGATACCAAATCTAAATAGTTTTATGTAATCTAGTATAGAATCTCATGTCTAGCATAACCTTCTCTGATCGTACTCCTAATAGAACATGCTCATATCAAGTGGTCTTTCCTAATCTACATCTGAAAACTCCGCGGGGGCGACATAAGGTCCCGCCTCACCCATCGTTCCCGTCACATACCTACAGCAATTAGATACAGGGCCCTTTCAGATGGCAGTTGAACTCACTTTGTGTGACTTCCCCGCGCAGCAAGCTGTCCTTTGCTGTTGGTAAAGGTCACCTGGGTAAAAGCAAGCGTCTTGCCAATCTTATCGAGGGTGGCAGTGCCCTTGAGAACATCGCCTGTGCGGCCTCCCGGGCTCAGGTACGTCACTAGTAGGTCAGTAAGGTAGTACTCGAAAAGGAGGAGACTCTTTACCGTTCAGGTCAGTTGACACACCGGTTGCAAAACGGCCCGTTGAAGCGACAGCGAGTGAACCACCGAGGTCAACGAGGCTGGCAAGGGTGCCACCATGGATTGTTTGAAGACGGTTCTGAATCGTGCCTTAGTAATGAGTCTTGTCTAGAAGGGGGGGTATGGCAAACGGTGTGGTCTTTTTGGATGTCAAGCTCAAACTCGACTTTGCCTTCTGTGGCGCTTAGAACACGGAACTGCAACAATGTCAGTTTACTTCAAGTTTGAGGCATAACGGAACTGTACATGTTTTCCAAGAAGTCTGAAGCAATCGAGGTTAGTGATGGAGTTCCAGTGTACAGTGGTTGGTCAAAATCTCCAGCAACGTACCGAGGTTCAAGACCCGAGTCTTTCATGAAAGAGCGCATGACCTAAAGCATGACTGAGAGTTAGTTTGTCACTTCTGGGAAAATGCACGAGCAGGAATTCCTAATTAAGCTGCATAGCTCGAGATTTGATAAGGAAGACGAACCGCCTTTGTGAATTGTGTGGGATTGAGCTTCTTGGCCATTGTGACGTGTAGGAGGTTCAATTGCTGAAATTTATGTTCCTATATCTTTAGCTCAAGATCAAAGGCTTATGATTGATATCACTCCTTATCGCGTAGTAGGAAAGATTGAAGATATGCACCTCGAAGATATGAAGACGGAGGTTGAGCTTGGATAGCCGAGATCCGGTGTAGCTCCCCGCGAACAGTCCGGCCCCACATCTACCCTGACGTAATCAGACTTCGAGATGGCCTCGGTGCCTTCCTTCTCATGGAGCGTTGACACGAGCATTTTTAGGAAGGAAAGCAAAGGCGGCCATTTTCATGCCTTCACAAGTGATTTCATTCCAATCGTCGCATACAAGCAATCAAGGTCTAAGGTTGGTCAGCCTTCCTACACAGCTGACTGTTCATCCCTGGAGCACGTAGAGAACGAATGTTGGTTTCCCCTATCTTATTTTATTAATGGGATATCTACTCTTCAGGGTCCAAATATCCAAAACAAAATCCCTCCGGAAACGGGTCTGTATGATCAAACAACCTGCCTGAAACTTGTGATCCATGCTTGGCCTTCAACAGAGGGAAGAATAGCGGAGAGACAATGACGGTGTTATTTGCAGCTTTGCCGTCTTTGTGCTCACACAGAGGCTTTGTGAATTCGACGATAGTGACGCCGTGAATGACGGGGTTCTCGGGGTACACTGGGTCGGTCTGATCCATAACAACTCGCTTGATACACTCTCCAACTTCCACCAGCTTAGCTCCCTCGGTGCTCTTGATCTTGAGGCCTACTAAAGCAGCGTCTGCCAGCGCGTGGATCATGCATCCGTAGGCGATATCCACTTTGATGGTACCAAGATAAGGCACTTATATGTCCTTGTCTATGGCGAATACAAAAGCAGGTACATCATGAAACCTTACACTTGCATTTGCCGTTCTCGCATTAAGCATAAGCAGTGACCAATCCAGCAGGTGCATCAAGCTTCACCACCGTCTCCGGCTCTTACATCGTCACCATGCCAGTCTCCAATAGGCACGTCACTGTCGAGGCAGTATTCGCTCCAGACATGGGCAGATACTCCTCGTGCTCCACTATGATGAAGCCATAGTCGGCTTCGGGGTTGGTGGGCGGGAGGACAAGGTTGTGGCACATAGCTGAGCAGTCTCGAGGTTCGTTGACGAGAAGATTTCGAAGGCGGTCTTTTTTCTTCCAGAAGTGCATCATCTTGTCATACATTGGCTTTCTGGGGACATCGCGAACGCCGCCGACGACTACGTCGTAGACTTCACCTCCAGTGAACACCCACTGTGTTGAAGCTGCGCTTGAAGGGCATTGTGAATAGTAGAGTATAGTATTATAGGGATGGGGGTATCAATGAGGCTGGATGGATTATGATGAGTTTAGAAGGATATCCTCTCCTACCCTTCGGTCTTTACATAAGTGCACATCGGAACTAATAACCGTAGTAGCATGTCTTATCTCAGTGCGAACGTCAACGCTTAATCTGATTAGTCGCGTTCTGGTTCTAGATGTGCCTCATAGCAAGCTTCTCCGCATGTTCGAAACCTAGCTCAGTTTCTGTCAATTGGCATTTGCTGGAGGATCTGATCTAGGAACCCGGGGTAAGTTCGTCGGGGCCTGACCCGTAGTCGGATGAGCCGACCACGGAATGTGGAGTAATCGGCTCCGGCAACGGGCTCCGACCTCGACGATGTAGTATCAATGCCATGACGATACATATCATATAGAACCAATGCGCTTTGATAGCAAACAATGTATATGGCTTTAAAATTGGGGTCCCCGTATTGACATCCAGCAATCCTTTTAAAGTCAAGATAGTACTTATCATCCATCACCTGGGAATTGAGACATTTGCGGGTACTCAAGCTTATCTCGACCAAGCCAAGAAAGGCCGGAAGGATCAGACACTCTAAGCCGAGCTCGCAGTAGGTAGTCAGCTCCGGATTGCTTCACCGTTTTACACAAATACGAACAGGTTTCGACTTGTATCTATCTAAAAGTCTTCCGATCCAATTCTCTTATTTTTGACAGCCAAGATGTCTAACGGCCTTGTTGTACTTGGAGACGCAGAGATTCACGACCTCCTCATCGGTCTCTCCAACGACGAGGTCCTTGAGTTCAAACAAGCTCTTGAAAAAGTACTTATCGACTTCTCCGTCGGCGGCGAGGGAGAATACCAGCCAACTCCGGACTTTGTCAATCGACCAAATGGACAAAAAACACTCTTCCGCGCTTTTACATCTCCTAAAGGCGTCGGCACCAAGATCGTGGTGACCCCCGCACCTATCAAGGACGCTGATGGCAACACGGTAAACCGCCCCATTGGAGGTCTTCTGTCTCTATGTGACGCAGATGGTGTTCCAATTGGTATACTCAACGCTGCTGAGCCTACGGGATATCGCACTACAATGGCCGCTTTGATCCCTTGGACTTGGAGACGCAATACTGAGAATATTGTCATCTTTGGTGCCGGGAAGCAAGGCCTGTGGCATACGCGCCTTGCGCTGGCTCTTAGAGGTTCAGAGATTAAGAAGATAACCATTGTCAATCGGTCTGTGGGTCGAGCCAAGGATTTGGTCAAGCAGGTGACGGAGGAAAACCAAAAATACTGGAAATCATCCGCCGCTTTGGATGTCTTGGACCCTGCTCAGTCCGACTACGATCAAACATTAGAATCACTCCTATTCTCAGTCGACGCAATCTTCTGCACTGTCGGTTCAACAAGCCCTTTATTCCCACTCAAGAAGATCCTGGGCGATGGCACACGAAGCAGATTGCCTTTTATTAGTGCCGTGGGTTCGTGGCAACCTGATATGATCGAACTGGACCCCGAGATGCTTCGTCACGCAGCTGAGCGAAATGACTCATACAGTCCTCGAGGTGAGAGTGGAAGTATTCTCGTCGATGATCTCGAGGAGGCTTTGGTCAAGTCTGGGGAGGTGATACAGAGTGGTTTGAAGGCAAACCGGTTGATTCAAGTGGGCGAGATTCTGGACTGGCTTGATGAGAAGTCTGAGAGAAAGCCTGAAGGAGGTGTTGAGAAGCTTAAGGCGTGGATCAGTGAGGGATTCGTCGTGTTTAAGAATATAGGTATCAGTGTTACTGATCTTGCTGCTGGTCATGCTATTCTTGAGCTTGCCAGGAAGCGCAACGTGGGAACTACTATTGCGGACTTTTAGTTCTACGGTTGCGACATGAGGCAGTCTACGATATTATCCTTGCCATAGTGTCTTAAGCTCGATGATAAATTAATAAAAGAACAAAGCTTGAGTTCTTGTCCTCATATATAGTCGAGATGTGTTCGTGAATGCTTGGACAGCTTATCGAAGCATGGCGAGCAAGTGCAGAAGGGTTAAAGATTACAGCACCCTTCACAGCCTTCCTACTCAAGAACCAACTTTGGTCTCATACTGACGAAACCCGCCTTTAGCTACCAGAATATAAGTCAAGATATTTCAGCCTTATGATCGAAATGTATGGATAGAGATGATGATCGTGGATCGTCCTCTGGGGTTATGTGTATGACGTAGTTATCCGGGCTTTTCCCGCTAAATTCACGACCCAATCACGCTAAACCGAAAATAATTGATCGTGCCTGGAGCTTGTGCTCAATAGCTTCGTGAAGTTTCAAAGGACAATCAAATCTTTGTCCTTCCACATATTTCGCACTCAACATATATCAGAACGTCTTTTCAACACCCGCATAAACTTTCGCCCGGCGCATATCAAATACATTACTCTTCTTTCCGTCGATTCATTCCGTGAGACGTTCTCTCCCGCTTCAACGTCGATCGATCATGAGATAGCACCCTTTCGACTCTGACTGACTGCGCGCTCCTCCCTGTCGCCCAACATGTCAGTCAGCCCAGCGCCGTCGCTCCAGCTCGCGGAGTATCTCGAGAAGCTCCCTGGTACGACCTTCAGGAAGCTCTACCAGCAGCCCTCAACCGCGTTTGCTATCTTCCGGCGCATGCTGCCGCATCTGGGTTCGTCGTCATCACCACCTCTTCCCAGGCTGCGCATTCTCTAACGCTCCTGTTTTAGCAAAGACTTTTGTCATGCGCATCCTCTACTTACCGAAACCGATTCTTCTCAGCGACCTCGATGATTGGGTTAAGCCCAGCCACAAGCGGCAAAAGGACCAGGCCTTGTCTATCCTGCGCGTTCTTCACATCGTCCAAATATCGACTCCGTCAAAGGAACGACCCCAGGAAATGCAGCTAACTACCAACTTCAAAATCTCACTCCGACTTGCGCTGTCCGGCGGAGGCACCCATAACTCCTTTGGTGTGCCATCGAACCTTCAAATCCCCTCCGAAATCGACATCGCTTTCCTCGATCGCTACGCCCGAAAGAAATGGGAGGATATCCTGCATTTTGTTGTTTCTAGCGTAGGCTACAAGAGCGCTGGCGAATCTTCTGGACCGAATAAGAGCGTGAAAGAACTTCTCGTCGCGGGTCGCCTCGTTGATCGCAGACCTAGTGGTAGCATCGGCATTACGCAGGCCGGTTTTACCTTTTTGCTACAGGAGGCCAATGCTCAAGTCTGGACGCTGCTGCTACTCTGGCTCGAGGCCATGGATGTTAACAAAATGGCTGGCCTGGAAGCTACAGACATGCTCTCGTTCCTCTTCGTCCTCGCCAGCATGGAGCTTGGCAGAGCATACGACACCAATGCGCTTACTGAACAGCGCAAGAACATGCTTCCCTCTCTCGTCGACTTCGGTCTAATTTACATCCCTAACCACAAGCGATCTATGTTCTTCCCGACACGACTCGCCACAACACTCACATCAAGCGGCAACAGTCTTCGTAGCATCAGCGACGGTGTAGCAGCCGCCACAGCAGCCGCCCTTCAGCCAGGTCAGTCAGGCGCACCTGGCAGCAGCGCAACGGCCACCGGCAACGAGCAGCGCGGCAGTGTCATTATCGAAACCAACTATCGAATCTACGCATATACACAATCTACACTTCAGATTGCCGTTCTCGCCTTGTTCACCAAACTCGTGATGCGCTTCCCTGACATGGTCGCCGGTCGTGTATCTCGTCAGTCCATCCGCCAAGCCATCAACTTTGGCATTACAGCCGAGCAAATCATCTCATACCTCTCCGCCCACGCCCACGACCAAATGCACCGCACCGCCGCACTGAACAACAAACCCGTGCTACCACCCACAGTAGTCGATCAAATCCGTCTATGGCAACTCGAAAATGAACGCATGAAAACAACCAGCGGCTTTCTATTCAAGGACTTTGAGGATCATAAGGAGTACATGGCCGTTGCAGGGTTCGCCGAAGAAGTGGGCGTGTTGGTGTGGCGGAACGACGTGAAAGGCATGTTCTTCGCAAGCAAGCATGAGCAGATCCGGGACTATTTGCGCATCCGCAAGAAGGCTGAGTGAAAAATCGCAAGGAACGGGAAAGGAGACGGGGAGGGACAGGGGCATGCACCATTGGAGTTAAAGGCGTTGGAGGGATTTCTAGAATGGACTCTCCAAGTTGGTATTTTACAATTGAAAGGGGGGGGGCCAAGGTACGGTTGGCGTTATTGTATATACTTGTTGTTTCGGAGCTGGCTTCAATATGATTCCTGGGCAGTTGCTATTCAATAGAATCGTTGAATTTACATGCAATTGTAATTATCACTTACTTGACCGTTGCCTTGGTACTGACTCATATATATAATTAGACTGATATCCCTCTGGCTTCATGGATATTCTGGAATGCGAAGGGGGTTATCGGAAGAGCCGTGCCTCTAACGATGCCTACGATATTGCTTAGGGTGTGGTCTGAACCATCTCATTATAGGATTGCGAGATCGAATAAGATTTCTGAACTGTTATTCCATCCTCTAACTCTGACAAAGAACAATCGCTAATAAGAACCACCCTATGCATGCGACCACACTTTGCTATTCGTACATAAACAAAGCGCTAACAAAGAAATATACCACAATGCCACCTGTTGGTTGTTGTCTGTTGGCTGAAAAATGTTCTTTTTTAACTTTCATACACTTCAACATGATCCAACCAGTTATGAGTGACAAGCACATCCATACAACACAACCAAGAATATAGCTCAATCAGTCCTCTCTTTGTCCCTTTGCTTCAACAAAGACCGATCAGTTGGTGGAAAGCCGCTTTCCGTGTCCTCCAATAGCAAGACGGGGCTTTGTCTTCTTCGCGATCGGTACAGCTGAGGACTCGCCCATCACCGGTAAACTTCGCCTTCCACCTGTGCGTGGCCCTGCACCGAAGATTTTTCCCATGAGGCTGTTGTTCTCCATTCGACCTCCCTGAGGAAGAAGCTGTGGTTTTCCCATACGTCGGGCGTACGTCTGCTGCCAAGCAAGCAGTGATCGGCGGGCTTCGCTCGTGGCACAAAGACCTTCAAGATGTTCAAAAATCCGCATGCATCGAGCATCCTTAGTGCTGGGTGGGCTGCGTGGCTTGGTGATAGTCAGGCTAGTAAGAGCCGAGGTTGTGGTAGAATGGGAGAGATGAGTCGGACGAGAGTTGACGGCCACCCGATCAGTTGTCATGGCATGAGGTTCGAAAGAATTTCCAAAGGAAGAGCTAGACGTGACAGTTTTCTCATTACTGAACTCTTCGGATAGGAAACGATCGTGGAGAGAAACGAAGCGGCCAGACCAGTATGCTGAGGGTTGTGATGTAGTGATTTGGTTGGGATCTGGTTGCACCTCTGTCGCCGTGGTGCTTGAACTACTAGATCGAGAAATGGAAGTTAAAGAAGACCGCGGCAGACGAAGTCGTGAAGTACTAGACGCGAATAGACTACTCGTTGAAGATCCAGATGTCTTGCGAGACTGATCAGCAAGAGTACGAGAGGTGGATTGCTTCGCGTTCAACGAAGGTCGGGATATGGAAGTCTTGATGTCGCTCAAGACGCTCAATGTTCGAGACTTTGGAAGACGGCTCTTGCTCATGGGTTGAGAAGCAGATACTCGGGGGGCTGACTCTTTATGATCAGGAGGGGGGAGATTCTCGTCCTGGATAATGGATTCGAGACTCGGGTAGACACCGTAGCTATAACCTTTGGCTATTGTTGAATTAGATACGCTCTGGAAAGAGCTTGTAGTTGGTAGAGTCTTTATTGGGGCTGCCTTGGTGAGAGATTGGTAGGAGGTTGTCGCAATAATACCGGATTTAGCCACTGTAGGGGGACTAGCAAGTGACCCGTGGGTTGAGAAGCTGGCAGAAATACGTCTGGTTGTCTTTTTAGCTTCAGTGTTTTCTTTGTCGGACAATGACTCGTCTGATGCGCAGTCTTTGATGGTTGGGACAATGATAAAGGTCTCACTTCGTGTGAAGTCTGGACCTCGAGAGTTCTTTATGGGTCCCATGGGTGCCGAGATGACAGGACGCTTTCGTTTGCCTCTGGAGAAAACATTGGCGGGGGTAGGTAGTCGTAGTCGAGAGGAAGCTCTGTTCTCGAAGCCGGCTCGAAGGGCGTCCATTGTTGTGATTGTATACTATTGAACCAAGGAAACAATGTTGTAACAAAGTTGTAGCTTAGTAGTGGTCCTCGAATGGGTTACGGAAATCGTAACGAGAAGATAGTGAAAAGTAAAGTTGAACAGCCACAACTGCGCTGAAGCTTAGGATGATTCCTCCAAAGACCCAGATAGGGAAGAGACAAGGGAATAAAGCCAAGAGAAGTACAATGACTCTACCAAGCAGTAGACAGATAAAGCCGAAGTTAATAAGCGGTAGTATGGAGATGGTAATGTTGAAGTATGTTCGACGAAGTAAGTCCTATCTCTCCGTTTGGTAATTAAAGAACTGGAGAGCGCGCAGGAAGGTATCGAGACAGACAAGGATGGCGAGCAGAACAGGACCAATGAGCGTATGAAACATGACGCTGAGTGCAGCAAAGAGGGATTTGGTGGTGATGGAAAATCAGGGTTACAATAAGAGAGTGAAAGAGACAGAGTTAGAGACGCGTCGATGGGATTTGTTGTTGTTGGTGTGAAATGCTTTTGTCGAGGCGTGGTTTGTTCTGATGATGGCAGTGCGAGATTTGCCAGCTGCCTGACACTCCCGAGCAGCTGCCACCACAACTAAGCACTCCGGAAGGAAGGATGCTGAATCTTCTTGTTGCTTTATTATCTAGCAATATTTATCTACTTCTAAGTGTCATTTGCTGCTTCTCGTTACCGGCCAAGGGTGACCAATGTCATTGTTTCATCATGCCATCTTCATACGTTCTTATCGTGGCCATTCCTCCACGGCCACCATCTACATATGCCCATTGCTCTCGCCGTTTAGCCCGTGAGCCTTATCCTCAGGTAATTCGTCGTTCCATCCGCTGATGGCAAACGCGAACTTGAAATCGCCCTCTCCCTTGGGTACTGCGTTGCCGTTGCCGTCCCAGAGTGCCCTCTCTACCATAGTGACGTTGCCCTCCCAATCGACCATAACCACTGTCTGCCGCTGCGTTCCATACATACCGGTCTCGAAGCCCATGATTGGGGTTGTGCTTGGATCGGGTCGGCCCTCGGACATGAGCTCTTCAGCTGCCGCTTGATCGTCTTCCGCCCATTCACCAGGTCCTTTCGCCATCGCCTCCTGCATCGCATTGCGGTGCTTCTCGTCGCCAATCAACGGAATAAAAATACTCTTCTTGAGCTCGTTGATATACTCAACCAGGCTAGCGTTTTCGTTCCTTGGCAGTGTGTCGTGACTGAGGACGGAGAACAGGTCGGAAATTAGGTCATCTGGGCTTGACTGGTTCGATACCGAATTGTCGATGGCTTCACGAAAAAGCTTCTTTCCCATAGAGATCTTGGGCCATTCATCCTCCTTTGCTGTCGCATCGAACGCTGTGTTGCTCAAGCCCCAGATCTCGCCGCGCTCTTTGGCAATGATGGGCACTTCGTTGACATTACCCGCCCGGTTGCTGATAATGGCAATACCTTGACTCTTCTTCCTCAGCTTCCCACAAACCATGGAGAAGCCGCCGACGCCCTTGACGCCGTCATCCTTTACCAAGTTGTGGACGCTGTCTTTGAGGCCTTCTTCGGGGGGTGTTCCCAACCAAGCGGTGACCATACCGCCTCGACTTTTGGCGGCATGGATGGGGTGGTTCTGATCTTTGATATCAGTCTCGCGGTAATTTGTGAGTACTGCCATGAGACCATCTTTGCTGATTCCCATCCAGGTTCCTTTCTCTGCGCGCTGAAGATCCCGTGACGACAAGACTGGTCGGCCAGATGCGCTATGAGTCCACCAGTGCGGCCGCGATGTTGGGCGGAGAATGAACTCGTCCCGATTGTCAATGGCGATTAATGCATAATCGGGATGCGCAGTGGTGAGAAGTACGATGCACATGACGTTGGTGACTTGCCGTATGCAAGTGTTCCTGCTCTGCTTTTTTGCTGCTTCGTTTCGCCTTAATTTGGAGATTATGTTTGTTCCTGAGCTGAGCTGAGCTGAGTTGACGTTGGACAACCAGGTGCTGAGCCGTTGGTTACAGTGGGGGTCTCTGTGCCTTTAAAGTCTTCAACGGCCCCTAAAAGCAAGACTTGGCGCCTTTTCCTTACGATTGCCAACACGTCAATTTTCCAGACCAAATACGTGTTCCTCGAGCTGGCCCTCGGCAGCGCCTTACTTGATGCCGAATGATCTGATCCGATGTCCCGGCTTAGAGGCTACGGGCGGCTTCGGGTTGCGGGGAACAGCTGAGGAAGCAGGGGTCCATATAAAACGTGGGATGTTAAGGTGATGACATATCTATCGTTCGACTCTTTCATATGACAGCCCAAAGGTTTTGTATCTCAATACAGGACAGGCACAGGTAGAGATTGTTGATTTTTACTTACCTATACCTTAAACTTAAGTTGATAATTGAGGAGGGGGCAGACCGAGAAAGCGGAATTAAAGTTTGCCAGCACAGTCCCGAAGAGGAGGAAAACAACGGAGTGGAAAATGCAATCACCAATATAATACTCACTCAATGGCAATAAAAGCTCATCATAGACTTAACTGGTGTGATTGTACACCTACGGCCCTTGTTGGCCGTTCTTTTTGTGGTGTTTGGCCAGGAATTGCGTCAAGGCTACCATACATCTCCCATTCTTCTGCCTACCCTAGGCGATGGAACAATTATCAATTTGTCACCATGGCGAACCGCATTGACTATGTCTTCTATCTCATGAGACCTCCTATCTTATGAGATTCATATATCTCGAGTATCGCTATCACCTTCTTTATTGGTGATATACCTGGTATTACACACCTCGCAGTGGCGCAGTGGAGAATGGTGAAGTAAAAGGCTTAACCGTTTGGACGACACTGGGGAAAAAGATACTAAGCTTCGATTGCATGGTTGGAAACATTTATTCTACTAAGTCACTGAAGAATCCACCAGGCGTTCTACAACATCATATAATTAGAGAGTTGAGAATGTAGGCTGTACGTCTATGCCTCCATCAATGGTTCCTGATCTTCTTGCGAGCCTCCATGTTGGCAAAGTACAGATCTTGCAAACGCGCTGCACTGGTATCATTACCTGTTCAGGACAGTTTCAACTGGCAGATTGAACTTTGTTTAATTACGATGATAGAAAAGCAGCACAGTTCGGGGGCATGGGAGGGAAGTCAATGTTCAACAATCACAACTCGTATCATACATACTGTACGTCGGCGTCGGGTATATCACCAGAAGGTAAAAAATGTGGTACAACATGTGTCGAACAGGGAATGCGCTATCATTATAATGCCATCTCGTATTCTAGGAATTCATCTGCACTCTTGTCTGAAAGGTCCATCAGTCTCTTTGTCATGAATGTGCATCTACGACTACATGCGTTGCCGTTCGTTTCTTTTTACTGAACGACTGCCCATTTCTTGACAGGTGCCAGCACGGTTGAATCATGAGCATTGGTCACAGCTATATCTTAGTTGGTTATTTAAGTCGATAACTATACTCGGTCGCCTGTGATCTGCTTTGATGCCGAGGTTAACAGGCACTTCATCCCATAGCGACACAATTCTGTGACGCTCTCTACACTTACCAACCAATAGAACTATTAAACGACCTAGGCTACAGAACAGCTTCGAGGCATAAGATACGAGAAACTCAGGTATCCAAGACGTGAGAATGACTGATTATTTAGGCGTTCGCGGACTTCTCCTGCACGTATCACGTCGCCAAGACTCATCCTCCGTGCCATGAAGTCCCGTGATCCCATTCGCGGTCCGATACTCAACGCTTTCATCTCGTGACCAACAACAACATTTTTCGCCATCAAACCAGCGCTTCATATCAACCCAGTGCGATAATATCTTACCGTTCATTTCCCAGCCTCCTCGAAATGTTAGATATGGCAACTTGCTAGGTGTGTTGATATTAACGGATGCCAATCCGGGTTCCCGATGGCAAAGCCCCCCCCCCCCTTGCTGACGAAGGGTATCGCCACCATACATAAGCACCGTGAATGACACCTCATCACAGGGCTGCGCCTTAATTCTTCCCCGCGGTCTGGCTATTGGCTTCTGACATGTGAAGCACTCGCCTCGCGCGAGATTGCCGCCTGGCGCGACGACACCATTCGCGTGTCAGAATCTCAGATTGCCATACCCGCGTCATCGTGAGCTCCCTCTTGCACTGCTGCCTATCCATGGCCCCTGGCAGGACATAGGACTGTGCTCATATGACTTGCACCGCAAGTGAGGAGTATGATGGTTGATTTGATGTCTGTGCCCGGCGCATCGGTGTGGCGGTGCCAGGGTTGGCATGGAATCTTGGCCAACTTTTCAAATTTCACGACCCGTTTATGAGAAGAATGTGAGTCATCTTCCATAGCCCCGTCATATTAATCGTCAACTTTCAAATGAGAAAAAAATGCGAGGGCGTATGTGTTTGGAATACGGTGAGGCCATGTTTAATGGGGGTGCAAAAGATGCCTAATCTAAACATGGACGAAAAAATTGGAGGCAGGGGGACCCTCTTGCATAGCAGAAGGGAAATGACACAGAATGGATATAGGGTCCAGGCAGCAAGGGGACAGGGTCAGTTTTGTTTTGTTGCACAGATGGTGAAGGAAATTGATGACAGAAAAGAAGGGTCCCCCCGAAATGATATCAAGCCGTTTTAATACCCTACGTCACTTCAGTTGGGGGACTTAACGTTAGAGTTGTCAGCCCGATGGGGCCGCATGACGGGACCCAGAAAACCGGGAACACGGGAGTCTCCTGCAGGGCCCGATCACCTGCCGTGCGCGGGCCATGCCCGAATCGGACCCCCGTCCTCCTGCCCCGGTGGCGGACCCGGCCGAGTGGTTGTGGCTGGTGAGTGCAATGCACCGCCACATGTGCCCCACGTGGCTCAGAAACCGTCATGTTTTTTTCTTGTGTTTGACAGGGGTCATGCATGTCGTCTGTTCCTTTCGGTAATAGGTTGGCACGGATTGGAGGGACAGGGGGTGAAATGATGAAAGGAAAATGCATTTTGAGGCCTGCTGTTTAAATTCTGCTGGGCAAATGATGGGTAAGCGCTGAGTTGGTAACTTGGCAGCAGACCACTTTTTTCACACGCGATATAATGTGTGATGTTATCATAATGAGTATCACGAACTACTGATAATACCACTTACACCGACAGTCCAGTCCTGCATTATTCGCTTCATTATAATCGATTTGCGAATATTCTTTCTTGTGGTCTAGGGTTACTGAACCGTGCAGTCTCATCAACACCAGGGCTTCAACGTGCGTCCGCCCCTTGTCTTCTCGTCTACCATGCCCTAATTCCCATCAAATATCGCTATTGGTTGCGCCTGCAGTTCATTGCAACGGGGTCATGCTTAACCTGAGATGTGACGTGGGAAGCGGGAACATGGTGGTTCTGGTTCCCGACATGCAGATGGCTCTAGTTTCTATCTGTACACTCTAGACACTGTAAAATGCTTCCTTACACCCTCATTGGCTGTAGGCTCCGGATCTGATTTGTTCTACGGCCGGACCCGAGCATCCATCTAGAGCGGTATGGACAACGCAGACAACACCACCACAGGGCCGCCAAACGCTGGGCATGAACGCATGCTGAGCCTTGAACTGGAGGGGCTCATTTATGACTCTTCTTCTTCTCATTCTTCTTCTTTTGTTCTTGTCCACGGGACTACCGGGATCAGACTATTCTAGGCTTCTCTTTCGTCACCGACACGCGCGAAATGCAGATGCTAAAGGCGTACATTAGTTTAACTATGATGCTCCATTGTGATGCAGCATGTTGTCGCTCCAACAGACATTTGTCCCTAGTCTTAGTATACCGACATGTCAAAAGACCCTCTTTTTGCTCTCGAAATATGCATGCAGCTGCGTGTCTTTGCCCTAATGGTCTCGCATCACCGACACACACCTCAACTTAAGCGCTCTCATGCATTGCTGATGAGAATTTTCCCATCAGTTTGTGCGAAAAAGTAAATTTGAATCTTGATCATCGCCCCTGTCAATTAGAGGAGGACGCTATAGCAGACTCTGCATTCTAGTTCCACGATCTTTAAAACGGCGGTGTTCTGCGGTGTGTTGGATCGTCGGCGCTTGATCTAGTCTTGTATTAGTTCAAGGTTACATTTGAAATCCTGTCTGTATATGTATGTATATGTAAATGTATGTAGATATCTTTGGCAGTTGAGACACTAGCATCTACTGCACGCCATGAGAATGCAGGAAGCAGAATTCTTTATACAGTAGTAAGCACAATATTTTACCAAAGCTTTCCAACACCGTTTCACTGAAAGTCGAGATGCATCTACAGGATCCTGCATACGTCACTATGCGGCCAGCTTTGGGTCCTTGTATACCTTCAGCCTTGACCGTTTGGCGTCCACGTCGTGACCCAGACCTCAGGGAGTCGCAGGCAAGGGTCCGCTACTCGAGTCCCGTGGCCTATTCAGGATAGTGCTTTCAAGCGCTGTGCTTCTTCGAGAGCGGCCCGTCTCCAGAGTGCCCCGCGATGGTGCATCCCATCAACAGTACGCATCCGAGCAACAGGCACAGTTTTTCCTCTCTCGAAAGAGTCGGTGAGAGAGACCTCAAACTAGGGGGAGAACCGCCATGTTGTTATAGGTTGTTATAGCGCGTCTCCAATTCTGCAACAGTAGGCTAGGCTGTTGGAGGGGAAGTGACGAAGGGAAGGACTGTTGACAGGGGCCTTATATTTCGATTTTATTTTTGGAAGGGCGTTGTTGTTGTTGATAGCATCGCCTCAACGACGAATAGAAAAGAAGCGGTTGTGTATCAGTAGGGTGAAAGCACAAGCCAGCCTGCCAAAGACACAGGGTCTAGATACAGATGCATATCTGCCTGCAAAAGTCCTGGTCAAAGAAAACTCTTTGTTCTTTTGTTCCCCTCCACCAACTTACACGCCGGGGGTCGTGCCCTCGATCATGAAGCTTGATTGACGCTGGTACACACAGCAACGTGTCTGCTAGACAAGGCAGTGCGTGCGGTGGATGCCAATCGGCATCCGACTTGGGGTGCATGGCGGGACCGATATGACGGGGCCGCGGGTTTGTTTGGACATCAATACAGCAAACCAGAGGGTACACGCAGCGAGCTGCAGACACTGTCAGCGCAGGCGAAGGATACCGGTATTATGAGTCACCGGCTCATCCACTAGAAGAGCCAGCCATGCCGCAGCGGAAGAGAAGGGATATCGGTCAGTTGGTAGATGTGTACTGTAAATAGCAAGGACAATAGAATGCGCTGAGTATCGCGCGAGCTGCGACGGATTGGCGAGCCTCGGAGTATGACAAAGTTACCGTATGGAGCTGCCCTATTGTTAAGTCTTCATCAGGGAAGGCATCTCGCGATGAAAATTTACCCAGAGAAGTAAAAATACAAAAATATTCTGTCCGAACTTTTGACAAGGTTTGTGAGCCAAGGCTGTCGAAAATGCATGGGACAAGGATCGTAATGGAGATAGGATTCCACCTAAACGGCCAACAACAACAAGGCCGACGACATGTGGATGGGCAAGCTTATACGCTGATAGGGCGTGTGCGTCAAGATGTTGAACATACATATCCATCTAGCAATCCATACATCCATCAGTAAGCTTTACCGTAGAAGACGCCATGGTCAAGAACCTGCAGTTTGCCTATGGTTTGAAACAATAGCTGAGGATCAAATGGAAACATGGACGAGATTTTCATCAAGCCTCTCAACCAAGCCAAGTTGTTGATGCCCGAACTGTCTATCGCAATATTCCTTTCAGTTGTCCTGTCAAGCATGTTTATCCGCATTCAAAGATAAACAGTCCTAGGTAATTTACCTGGACTCGGCTGTGCACCACATGCCGACAGGGACTCAATAATGGCAAGGGCAAGGCGTGTTGTGTTAGCATCCATTTCCTTATTATTAGCGTATGAAACATGGTGCCCAGCATCAGTAGGATACTTGCGTGGTAGCGTTGGGCCGCGATTTTTATCATTACCGGCCCAAAGTAGGGGCGTGCGGGGAGTGTGGGTGTAGTGTTGATTGATCCAGTCCGTTGACCCATTGTCTCTGGCCTTAATCTCGGGCCCATCAGGTAAGGTGAAGGTCAAGGTCAAACAATCAAGGTGAAGGAAGCTCAGACCGAACGCCCGGTTCTCGTCAACTGTGTACACACTGTACTGTCGCATTCTTGACCCTTATGAGGGTTGTGTTGGCATTGCGTTGTCCTGGTGTTGGTCTTATTGCGAGGATCAGTGCCCAGCCGTATTGTGGTGGGAATCCTTGTCTTGATATTATGCACACTGACCGATTTTTCAATATTTGAGATTGTGGGCGCCCACACAGCCGCACACAGGTTTTTCGAAAAAAGTCATGAAAAATATTGTTCTTCCTGCAATATTATTAGCAACAACAAGACAAGACGACTGGGGTTGAAGCTGGGCAATGTTGGATGCAGACTCCATCCGGCTGTCGTCCGCCATCCGCGCATCCACTGAACAAGACTTGAGAGCCTTTCGAGCCTCTGGAAAGCCAGAATTTCTCCCCGCGTCCTATCGAATGCTCCATTCTCGTGTCTGGATCGCTGAGCCGCTGTCATTGTGGGTGCGTTAGGGCATGTCCTCGGTGCAAAGGCCGCTAAACCTCAGTGACCGAATACTGGGACTCAGGCACGCGTTTGAACGCTTGGGCCTGAGGGTCATCTCGAAAGGGAGTCAGGGTCCCCAGACACAGACACGCCCATCAGACTCTGTCCCCCCTGGCAATGACAGTGAACACAAGCTCCGGCGGCAGGCGGCAGGCTCTTGTGCTCTAGCTGCATCCTCCGGCTCCAGGAATTCTTATCCACCCCCTGCTTTGTCCGTCCCATCGCCGGCCATTGAAAACCCTATCCATGGCGATTTCAAGGATAATCGACCAAAACCCTTGCCCTTGCGCCCGGGGCACAGGTAATCTTCGGTCCGGCCATCCCAGCAGAGGGCCATTCTGGCGAGAACAACAACCGGATAAAAGCCTCTGGCATTCTGGGTGTGATCGAAAGCAGAAGAGGCCAGAGCGTTGACATTCGCAATCAAGGCTTGACTGACCTCATCGGTCCGGATGCGGTAAAAGACAATATCAAATTTTCTCATCTATGTCAACAAAGAATAATGCGAGTCAAATTGACAACAACATCATGGCGCGCTCGAAACACTTCGAGTGTTCTGTGCTGTGCGTCAGTGTGTTGAGTTGCGTCGTGATTCAAGCCGTAGAAAGCATCAACGGCAGGGGTCTAAATGGCGAAATTTCGAATGTGAAAATCTGGATCATGGATGTAAGACTTTAATGAGAAGTTGCGAGAAGGTGCCTGTCAGATCTGAGACGATGTGAGCGATCATGGCATGGAAATCTGTAATAGGATGGTGATTTCTGTCAAAGCGGCGCTGTGTCCAATCAATATAGCAGACTGGCTTGACCGGGAAGCACAGGGCAAATGCCAGGCGAAGAGGCAGTAGAGGCCGAGGTCTAATCCGAGTCTAGATATGGCAATTGCTAGAAGCAGCGCGGCCTCCCTTCTCCGTCGCCCCATCTCGGGATGCAATCTGAAAATGGGAGGCCGTTCAAGGGCGATGCGATTGACATGAAGATGTAATTTGCCGGGCAGCAATGCCAAGCATCTGTCTTCTTCAGAGTTGAATGAATGGGACATATTAGCGCACCCAGGACACGAAGTCTCAAGATGCGGAATTGACGTTGGAATTGGAATTTGACAGGATGTAAATGGAAATGGAAGAATGGAAGAAAGTGGTGGCTCGCAGGGACGCTTATCCATCTCTGGGAAGAAGGCCTCTCGGTCAGTTTACCTTACCTTAGTGTAGTCGCAGTCGCAGGCCGCTTGTCGCTGGAAACGTCCCCATTCGCGAGCCACAGCTCCAGTGCAGGGTTTGACGTCTGTCGTCTCCGCTGCCGCGCTTCAGTTATCCAGTACCGAATGCACGATCTCCATCTCCATCTTTGTTTGGCCCCGCCGTGCGGAGAAGCTGTCGAAAGCCGATCCACTGGTTTGTGTGTAGTTCGTCTGTCAAATCGCATTGCATCGCATCATCAAATCGTATTAGTGGTGGCAATGGTTGTCGGGTTTGAATGGCTTCGCTGACTTGATGTGAGGGCGCCGATGTGCTGCTCACTAATGCAAGGGACATACATGTCTTCCATTCTCTTGATTTCTGCCGTTTGTCTCGAACACATCTTTTCCGTCTGCTACTCGGCACAAATAACGGGTAAGAAGAATCTAGGACTTTGACTTAACATTACAACGACAAGGTTGTAGAACTCCAAGCCTTCTAAAAAAAGGAAAGTTACAAAGGAAGAAATAGAAAAGATCCTCCGTAACCACCCGTATTCGTAAGCCTGACCAAAATGGCCGGAGGAACTCATCAAATCACATGCAGAATTGAACAAACCCGGCTCGTGATGTGCACCATCGAATCGATAAATGGTTTTGGTGATTGGCAGTCGCAGAGTTCACGGTGATTATCGTGCGTCGTGATGCGGAGAAGCTGTGGTAATATTTCCCTCTGGCAGCGGAAGGAGGACCTGTCACAAGGGAAAGAACTCATGCATGAGAGCCCTTGGGGGAAGGCGCGATAAGATGCACGACACCATTACTTCCGCTGATGAAGTATGTATGCGCACGTTCAACTGGCCCAATAAGAAAATCATAGCACAAGTCAGCAACATGAGCGTGTGATGGTAAGCAAGTTGATGGTGTGAAGAACCTGAGGCTGATGAATAAAACTCGCCAGCCTTCCCTGATTTTCTGCCAGAGTCTTTCTGATCTTCCATCCGCGCCCTCCGTTAACTCCATCACAGCGGCACAGCTTCTCTTGCGGAGTTTCTGCCGTCGAACTTTCCGCCACTTCTACAAATCGTCATATCAATCGCTTTGTGCGAGGTATTACTGTTACCTAACGACGTGTCATTCCGTATAATTGAAGGCCAGGCAACCCATCGCGAAGTTCAAGTACCAAGGCTCCAAGACTCGCAACTCTATTGCGTGTCTTGCCTTTCCTCTGATTCGACATCATCCATTCCAGCCTTGTTGACATTTTTCAAAACTTCAGAGCCCTGGCAACCAGTGGGTTTCTCATCTGGCTGCCTTGCGACAACCAACCACTCACCAACCGACTCGGCTGACGGTGCAACGACTCCAAGTGGTAGCCTGCCGATAACCTTTGGCAGCCTCGCGTCGCACTTGTGTCAAGCAAGTGATATTAAGGGCCAGACTCATAGTGTTTACATGGGTCCAGAGGTCCCAAGTTTATCGCATCTCTAATATCCTTGTCCTCGTCTGGCCGCTCGGTTGCGTCAGCTTCGTATTTCCGTGTCCTCTGTGCCTTTTAACAGAAAGTTTGCCAGCATATTCGGTACACTAATCTAATATAAAAAGTTTCCAGGGGGTGTAACGGTCTACTGAGCGCCCTGGTCTTGAATCACACCGAGCTGGTCCATCCCCCTGTTGGTCCGTTGCCGCCAGCGCGCCTAGAAGCCCAAGGAGAAGGAAAAATTTTCACCGGAACAGAGTCGCGGGCATCCGGATACGCAAGACGTTGGGATTTTGGATTTGGACCCAGGCCGTCAATCTCGCTTACTCCCCGCCGGTAAATTCAACTGGCACTTGGGTGGAGTCTCTGCCATTTCTTGCGAGTCCTTCTCGTCGAGTTTTCGGAACAGGGAGTTGAAGAGGCGTGCGATTGTCAGCGAGCGAGACATCTGTGTCCTCTGAGACGGCATTCGACCCCGCCTCCCGAGCAGTCCGTAAGGTAAATACTTTTTTTCTTCTCTTCTAATAGGAAAACTCTTTCTGTGGTCGCGTATTCCTTTTGTTGGATCTGCCCATTTTGCACATTCTTTTCCCAATCATCCTAGCACTTTTCTCCCTGCTTATGGTGGCTGGTCCCCTATGTGTGACAAGAGGGGCAAAAGAATAAAAAGAAAAGAAAAGAGGCTCACAGGAAAGGGGAAGCCAAATTGTGTGCGTTGTGTGCGCACGCTCTGTCCCTCGTGTTGCCTGTCTTGTTGTTGAGACAAAGAACCTATGCGCTACTATACCCACCCCTAGCGATGACACCCGTCGCACAGAGCTGAATTAGATGGGAAAGCAATCAATCAAATCAGATTTCATGCTGTTTTGCGCTCTCCTTTTCACATGAAAGGCTGCCTCTTCCTATCGAGCCTACCTATCAATACCTCTATATCTCTTGTTCTATCTTGCCCCTTTCTAAGATCTTTTTCGCCCCTCGATATTTCTGACCTGGATTAGCTGACAAGTGATGAAAGACTGAGTCATAGTTGCGCGTGAGTTGTTCGATTTGATTCATAATTGCTCGAACCCGAAATACCAGCACCCGACCAGAGAGAAATTAGGTTGCGGGAGTGACAGAGCGCCTAAGCAAAACAAAAAGAACGGCCGTCCACATATTGGAATCCTGCAGCGGAAAGACAATAAGAAAAGCCAACGAAACTTGGCCGCAGCTCAGCGCCTTACAGCGGTGTCCTGGTAGGCTGGTACTGTACAGACTGCGTCACCGTTTGGCTCATTTCGCCAAAATCTGAGGTGAGGCCAGTGCGCCGCGCACGTTAGCTTTGCTGGTTGGTGAGAAATTGGCAGTACACATACAGTCTGAGCTTGACTAAGCGTTGAACTCTTTCTCTTACACCCTGATTAACAATACCCTGAGACTGGCCTCGGTCGCAATACGACAGCAGCGATTGCACTGCCTCTCTGAGTCACGTATTCAAGTTTCTTCTGGGAGTCACCAGCGGCTTCGATTAACTCTGCGATTGATCAGTGAAAGGAGTTTCGGAACGCAAATATTTTAATTGATTCACCAACGTCAACGCAGAGAGACACACAAACTGTACTACACCCATTACTCAACAAGAGGGAGTACAAAGTGCAATTGCGCCGCCTGCATCAGCTAGGCTCCCCCTGGCTCCCTTCACCAAGACTCACAACTTACACACCCAACACCCACACAGCCTACGGCTGTTCACCCCCTGCCCCCTATCAGCTACGCCCCCCAGTACTTTTTAATCAACCCTGCAAGCCACTCCTCCATAGCGGCCTTCCCTGTTACCACCCGCTAGAGCAGACAGGTTTGGGAGGCGACCGTGCGGTGTCCACACCCACAAATCTCTGTGACCCGACAATATATATCTCGACTTCTCCCACTCAACCCTCCTTTCCTCTCTTCTACACGTATCTTGGCACTTGCCAATCAAATATTTCCACAAACAACTTCATCAAAGCTTTTAGCACGTCGTGCATCGACGTCATCGCTCATTTTTCTTTCTAATCATCACTCATCTGCTGGATCTCGTCAAGAGTCCAGCGCCTTCTCAAAACCACTACCGGGTTCTACGGGATCTGGTGCACATTCCTCCAAGTTGAGGAGAGATATAATACCCTTTGGTCATGTTCGCCGTCGCAAAAGAATCTTCTAACCTCTTTTCCTCCGACTACATACCGAGGTGACGGGTCTATTCCATCACCTCCCCTTGGGCGTCTCTTCCCCGGCGCATCTTGATCGTTGACCCTGCTTGCATGCAGTCTTGACATCACTGACAAGCCACTCAACTTACTTCCTAGAAAGAAATACAAAAGAAAACCACAAAGAAAACCAACCGAAAAGATCCGCGATCGACACGACGACCCAACAACTGCGGGTGCTCGGGAGGAGAGCAGTTGTTTGAAAGTCTGGAAACAGCGGATGTCAGTTGGACATCGCCATATAATATCATGAGTTACAAATCTCCACGAACACCTGGATCGACACCGATCCACGACTACGACAGCGTCTACTCGAGGATGTCGTCCGCAACTCCCACCCCTTCGCCGAGGCCAACCTGGGCCGACTCGACTCCAAGGCGACCAGCGACCCGGGTGGCCCACTCGCGATTCAACAGTTACTCCCAGGCTAGTGATTTCAGCCCTCGTCCCCCTAAGGACTCGCCACGCTACAACAGCGTCGGACAATATAGCACGGCAGATGTGAGTCACAAAACTTCTTCGTCGCGCAGGCTTTCCGAGTCATCTCCGCGCTCCAAGCGCGACCGCCGGTTCTCATTTACCTATGTCCGGGCTTCCACCCCATATGGAGAATCCGACGAGGACGAGATCATCGAGGCGCTGGGACATACATACGTGCTTCCCGCACAGTCCCGCTCCAAGAACCATCATCACCGCAATTCCGCTTTCCTACCTCGAGACTTTGATGATGACCGAGGACGGTACACTAATTACGACGACTACCTGCAGGGTGCTTCTAACGCCGCTACCTACGATGATTACTACACACGAGAGCAGGCTGCCATGTTCCAGTCGCCTCAAGCCCGACCTCCTACCAGCTTCGGCCACAGCCGACGATCTTCTACTGCGGTTCCTCCACCTAGGCCACAGACCGTCCGTCCCGCGAGCTCTCACCGCAGCAAGCCAGCTTCTACTCCTTCTACTCCCAAGGCCACTGAGGCCGATGCTCGCAAGCACCGCATTCCCACCGGGTACTCACTCAAGAACTGGGACCCTAGTGAAGAACCCATCCTCCTCCTAGGTAGTGTCTTTGATGCCAACAGTCTTGGAAAGTGGATTTACGACTGGACCGTCTACCACCAGGGTCCTGCCACTCCCATCTCTGATATGGCTGGTGAGATGTGGCTCCTCCTTATTCAGCTTGCTGGTAAGGTGAAGCGTGCCGAAGAGACCGTCGGTCGTGTTCGCACCGATGACAACCGTGACCTTGTTGAGGAGTTCATCGAGGCTGGTGAACGCCTCACTGAGAAGCTCCGATCTCTTCTCAAGGCTTGTGAAGCCCCCATGCTTAAGGCTGCCAAGCGCAAGCAAGCTGGCCTCGGCAAGAATGCCGGTGTCGAATTCGTCGAGACTCTCTTTGGACGTGACCGAGAGCTTGACAAGACTGAGAAGTTTATGCAGAACGTGAGGCTTTTCAACCTTCGCTTTGACGCCAACTGTGAAGAGATTCTCCGAAACCCTACCAAATAAGCGGACCATACTATTCCACAGGACTTCCCAGGACCATGCTTCTGATTTTACCTGATCTGGACTACCATACTATCTATCTATACCCGAGGGATCCTTTGCTATCGGCCAGTGATATTTAACCAAGCTCGCCGGACAGGATGTCCCATACCCGCTGTATACTACCACTATTACCTGGATCCTCCGGACCACCACAAGGACTTCCCACATTTTTTCTTTTACAATCTATCTATCTATCTCGTCCCGGAAAGCGATTTCTGTTTATTGACTTGGCAATCGGACCAAAGAACCAAGAATCAAGGGCGACCTGTACCACCAGCAATGCAATGCGCGCGCGGAGGAGGGGTTCAATACCAAGGGGACTTCTTTTTCTTCCAATTCGAGATACCCAGTGTTTTTCCGGTCGGAATGACGCGAGCAGTTGGCGAGGGAGAGCAAGCAAGCGAGTTACGCGAGCAAGGATATCAACGAGGAGGAGCGACAGGACGCCGTGACTTTTTATATTTTTATGGACTTTGTTTTGGAGCTTGGATTTGTTTTCACTTTTGGGTCAGCGCGTTAGGATAACAAAAGTGATTGACGCTTAGAACGGACGGTTACTACACGGTAATGGAGGATTTACGTCTTTTACGTTCCTCATTGATGGACTGGGCTTGCAATGTCCTCGTGCATCATAGCACCGAGGAGGAGTTGAGGAGCCAATGATGGCTATTGATTGATTATACCACTTTCATGTTGGAAGTTATTTAGTTGGATTATTTAATATTAGGCAAAAACATGGCAAACTTATTCTACAACTTAGCCTTTTCTGTATGCGATGTTTGATTTGGTGATGCTAGTGATATGCTGCCTTGATAAGGCCTGTATCTTGACATCTGACTGACCTTGTCCCCGGTTAATTGTGTCTTGTGATTGATAACTTGCTGATTTCTCTTGTGATGTGATAAACCCCCTGTTTCCGTTTTAGCGAACCCCGCGAGAGAGCGGGAGGGGTAAGGACGCAAAGGGCTTGGTTTGAGGCACATTGCTTTTACAGCGTAGGTTAGTCAAACGGCGATCCGGCCGGGTAAGGGATGAGGTCATGGCGAACAGCCCCTGGAAAATAGTGCGTCATGCCGTTTCAAAAGCCCTTGAAATGAGGGAAACAGAAGGTTTGTTTGTGATGTAATTGAAACTCTACTTGGGGTTGATCAGGGAATGAATTCAAGTGATGAACACAACGTTAAGAGCATGGATCTACTGTCAAAGTAAAGATTGACAAGATCCTCCGCGTTTTTTGTAGAGATGATCTGTTTCAGCCATTGCGGAGATGTCCACAAGGTCTCACAAGGGGGTGGTTTACTACTGTGCTTTGATAATGCACGACTCGCATTTGGTTCATTGGGGCTTAGGAATTGGAATGCACGAACTGTGTGAAACTTTGTGCAATGACATGCAGCTAACAGGGTGGAGCGACCGGGCGAGGGATGGGGCTAGGGCGTTGGAATCTGGAGGGTTTCAGAAGGGGGTTTAACATGAATCTGTCAACATCTTGTAGGTTAGGGCCGTTGGACTTGGATGTAGATGTTGTCTAAGTTGACTAGGGGGATGAAGTGACTCGGACATAGGAATGAATCGACGGAGTTCCAATGCTTGACTCAACGAGCTTGAGTTCGTCTAGAAGCACGAGGCGTCAAACGTTCTGTCCATGATCCCGGAAATGCCGTCAGTTTGCCTTTTCGCAAGATCCATTGGTTTTTCGTTCCCATTTTCTCTTCCTACGGGTACAGTAGACAGCACACCTTTTCGTGTTCTTTCCCCCCCACTCAGCCAAAAAGTAAATTCTTGCGAACGCTGCACCGGTCTGCGATGCTAACCTTTCACCGTGGCTGGGGGAGGATTAGGGTGCTGACTTGGTGGTGTGGGTGCAGTGAGCGGCTACGAGGCCAATGGGTTTGAAGAAGAGTGAAATGCCTTGGTTATTTCTCCCACGTGCGGACAGAGGGAGGTTGGGTTGATGTGATGCTTTGGGGGCCAGATTGATATGCTGGATCTTGCATTACCGGTATAGGACGCGCTATACGATACGGACATGTGATGGGTGATGTAGGCAAGGACGGAAAGGGGTCTCGATTGAGGTCGCAGTAGTTTAGTTTATGCTTTGTCTCTGGTATTATTTGCTTGTATCGTCAAAATCTTTAGAAACGTTGGTTGACTGCCATGACGGCGGACAACAAGCAAACAGGTCTGGCTTTCCCCAAATCCTGGCTTCTGTACCACCCAACCGCAACTGCAAATGTCCCCGGGCCGACCCCCATTGTAACCTTAACACCCACCACCCAAAAGAAAGTATCGATGTGATCCCAATGTGATGTGACTGATTTCTGCAAAGTGCACATTTTCAGTCTTTCACCTGCGCTCTTTTATCCCCTCCCTGGTTCCCCCGTGCTTGGCCCTGCGGCGTCTAACTCACGACAGCGCCCGTCATCCGTGAATACCGTACCGTACCGTACCGT